>JAANSP010004338.1:0-10289 GCA_036850745.1 Homidia socia
AGAGAGAGAGAGAGAAAGAGATTTTTGTTGGTTAAGTAGCTTATTATGTAGGAAGAGAAAAGAGAGAAAGATTAGAGCAAAAAACATTTCGAGTTTTTTTTTCGAATGGTAGCATCCAAACTGTATTTTTAGCCATTTTTTGAAAAGTCGGTTAAGTAGTAGCAGATTGTAGCTGAAGTAGTAGAAGAGTAGTAGTAGTAGTAGTAAAAAGAGAAAAGTATAGAAAAAGGGACAAAAATGTGTAGTAAATTTTTTTCGTCTTTGTTTGGCTTTCGTAATAACAAAACGGTAACAAGGAATATACAGCTTTTTGTCAATCTTCGGGGTTTCTTTTGTTGCTTTGATTTTTTTACCTTTCATTGACCAATTTGTCACGTTTCGGGTCACGAGGATGTCGTTTCATAATGTCCGACTCTGCCTCCTCATAAGCCAGAGAAATAGCTGGAACCTAAACACACACGATGAAAGCGACGACGAAACAGACAAAAAACAAAAAAGAAAAAAAACACGCAAAAACATAAGACACAAGAACATTCATCTAAAAATGGTACTACAACTAGAAAAAATATATTACAAAACTAATCATATAATCATTAAATTTTTCTACGATTCTAAAAAGTCATTGGTCTAGAAATGAAACTTGATAGTTATTGACAGTACTCACGTAACAAAGAAAATTAATGGTGATTAAAACGGAATATAATTAAACAATACTACAGAGTAACAAAGAGCACTTTTTGTCTGGACGAGTACTCAAATTGATGAAACCAAAAATTAAGCCATTTTCTAAAAGACACCAATAAAATACACTTTTGTTTACTGCGCTGCGCAAATAAATATTCACATTTTGTATCTTATTTTCACACTTTTGCACCATTCACGACATTCAACAACATCAAATGAACTACAAATCTAGATTATTTTCATCATTTGAATATTTTTCACACATATGACTGGTGTAATTTCTAAGGGTGAAAATGCAAATACGCACAAAAATAACAGAGCACAACAATTTGTATAGATACATATGATTACTGAACAACTACAGGGGAAAGCTAATACGACATTTGATGTCAGGTTTTTTTCTAATAGGTTTCTATTGCAAAAGCTGCCACGGGTAAGCATAGTATTATGAATAGGTACATTGCAAATAATTTGAGATACTCTATTTGGTGGTTTTATCAGTGGATCCCGGAGATTCTCAGGAAGATAAAATGAGAAAAGTCTCCAGAAAATATAGATCCAATCAATTACCCATGCACACAAGCAGTGGGACCCACGATATAGAATAGTATATAATAATATATTGATCGACAAATTTTTCAAAGATACATTGACAAAGTGACAAATATACACAACGTATTTTCGTTAAAAAATCAGCAGCAGCATCAGGGCAAAATTGTTGCTTTTTACCTTTCGTTAACCAATTTGTCTTTAGTAGGGTCGCGAGGAGCCCTTTTCATGATGTCACTTTCAGCGGCTTCATATGCAAGTGAAATAGCGGGAACCTAAACATAGTTTATATAAGTAATAATAATATACAAAACATACAGAGAGATAAGAAAGAAATACATATAGATAAAGACACATATATATAAAGAGACAGAAAATTGAGAAAGTACAAAAAAATTTGTTTCTTTCATCTCGTCTTAAACATTATTTTTAAAAATTCATACTGTGAGATCATTTAAAACTGTGCCAACTCAAAATGTACTAAACCTACATTTTATCAGTATTATTATTATTATTAAGCCTATTTTCGTTAAAATTATTATTCATTAAGTATCTTATATCATCATTCAATCTGCAAAACAACTTGTCATGCTTGCTAAAGTGGTTGCTATAATTTAATATAAAAATTTAAAAGCTACTTTCAATCATCAGTCATCTTCTCTAACTTTAATAAGTGGATAGAGAAGTATTTATATAAAAAGGTGCATAATAATAATATTATAAACGTATTATGGATTTTTTTTCTAAAAAAATAATGAAACGGTACTCTATATAATATGATCTAAAGATTAAAAGTCTCTAGTAGACTGTGCTATATTTAATGTTGCTGAACTATATAGTTTAAGGTGTTTGTCAAACAACAAGGGAACTATAATTCTAGTTGGATAATATTTTATTATAATAATTTTATAACTATAACGTATCTTTATAGAGAAAATGTGTAAAAAAGAAAATTGAATTTCATGCTGAAAAACTATATTGGGTTAAGAGAGGATGTAAAATAAAATAATAAATGGAACAAAGTGAAAGTTTTTTTGTGTCGCTTTTACTAAAGTGATCTTTGTTGATTAGTGTTGTACTATAATAACTTTGTACAAAAGGAGAGAATGTGGAAAAAAAGAATATGCATATTTTTTATATATATTTGTGGGGTGGGGTGTGAACAACGTTATTTTACTTTTTTTGGGGGTATATAGGTGGGTGGGGTGGTGGTGGCTAGACTGATGGTGGTGGTGAAAAAGTATAAAAGTGGGTATAATAGTAGTTGGTACTCAATCAAGTAAAGTCTGAGATCATGATTAATATTGGGTTAGTTTTAGTCTACCGAAAAATTTAAAAATCTACTTTCTCTAATTTAATGATGATGGCATATAAAGAGAGACATTTTTGGTATAGAAAAAATGAATTTTTGAATTTTTAAAAGTAGTAGATAGAAAGAAAGAAAGAAACCACTCTCGTCATTGAGGATAATTAAACTTGATTGAATATATATACAACATGGGTAGGTCCAAAGTTATCATTAGCAAACTCAATAATTATTGATGCATTTTTGGCATTCATCAAAGGTAATGTACATTTTTTGTAATGTATGTATTCTACAATCGACCATTCTTGGTTGGTGTGCGATTATCAATTCCGGTTGCACTGCTTGCAAATATTTTTTATACTTTCGCGCTAAACGCCTGTGCATAATACCTAATCAACTGCACTCAATAATGATAAATTATGTACTTAATTTTTTCAGCCTGTTCAAATTATATGAATACAGAATGGATATCTGTTTTTATGAATTTTATATTTTTCAGTAATTATTATGAAATTGATAAATATTACTATATTTAAAATTATTGTAAATGTGTGGGTGGAATGATTGCAAAAGTAACGTACCATGTCAGTACCCAAGTCAATACAAAGAATGGTGACAGTTCCGAGTGGAAGAGGAACGTTGAATAGAATGAACAGCAGGAATGGAGAAATCTCAGGAATATTTGAAGTGAGAGTGTACGCAATGGATTTTTTCAAGTTGTCGAAAATCAAACGTCCTTCCTCGACACCAGTGACAATGGAGGCAAAGTTGTCGTCCAACAGAATCATGTCAGCGGCCTGCTTAGATACATCCGAACCAGCGATACCCATAGCCACACCTAAGCATAGGGAATAAACATGTCAAGTATATGTTGTACAAGAAGTGTACCTATATAATTAAGTGGGCCACTATGATGTATTACTAACTAACCAATGTCAGCTTTCTTCAGAGCAGGTGAGTCGTTGACACCATCACCAGTTACAGCGACAATGGCTCCTTGACGTTGGCAACCTTCTACAATGATCAGTTTCTGTTGAGGTGAAGTACGGGCAAACACGATCTCGGTGTGATGTCTCAAGATATCGTCCAATTGGTCCTGGTTAAGATCCTTCAATTCGGTACCATGAATGACAGCGGCCTTGGCGTCAGCAGGGTTAACTTCTGACACGGGGATGTTCAACCTTTGAGCAATATCCTCAACAGTCTCGTTTCCTGTAGGGAATTTTTTAGAAAAAGCAAGGTTGAAATTTATTTACGATTTTATGAACGTTTTTGTGGTTTGCAGGTACCACAATTTATCTTCATACCTTCTGAGATGATACCGACGGACTTGGCAATAGCCTTGGCAGTGATTGGATGATCACCAGTGACCATAATAACCTTGATACCAGCAGATCGACACTTGGACGACGGCGTCAGGGACAGCAGCACGAGGAGGATCAATCATAGACACGAGACCAACGAATCGGAGTCCATCCAGAGGAAAGTTTGGATCATCAGCGTCGAACTTGTAGCCTGGTGGGTACTTGTCAGAGGGCAACATTGCGTCACAGAATCCGAGTACTCGCTCTCCGAGACCACCGAGTTCCAAGTAGGCATTGTTGAAAGCTTCCTTCATTTCATCGTCCAAAACCTTTTCCTTACCTCCAATGTAAATGGTGGAGCATCTGTCCAAAATTCTTTCAGGAGCACCCTATGATATGATGAATGAGGTGAACAGTAATTATGCCGTGCTAACAGTAACGAATTCTTTTTTAACGACTATGGAATATTATTTTATGACTGTTGCTTTAATTTTGGTAAACTTGCCTTCATGACCAGGAGATAACGAGGATCATTGGGATCTTCTGTATCGTGAAGGGAAACCTGGTACTTGTTGGTAGAGTTGAATGGAACCTCACAAACCTTCTTGTTTCTTGCTCTGTAGCTCATAACGTCGTGCAAAGCCAATTCCATACATTTCAAAAGAGCAGCTTCAGAAGCATCACCGTTAACTTCCCTCTTCAAAATTGGAACACCATCCTGATTACCCTTGAACTCGGCACGATTGCAAAGAGTAGCGACTCGAGCAACAGCCTTGAATCCTTCACTGGTCTTGTCATATTGAGCGCCAGATTGATCTTCAGTGGTGTCAGCCTCAATGATCTGGTTGTCGAACCACATGTGAGCGACAGTCATCCTGTTTTGGGTCAAAGTTCCGGTCTTATCCGAGCAAATGGTTGAAGTGGATCCGAGAGTCTCGACAGCCTCCAAATTCTTGACAAGACAGTTCTTGGAAGCCATTCTCTTAGCCGTGAGGGTAAGACAGACAGTTACAGTAGCCAGCAGACCTAAAGTGCACAAGATGCCGGTAATTAAAATAACGACTTGACTACGGCAAACTACGTATGAAATTACAAAGTGGTCTCACCTTCTGGTACGTTAGCGACAATGATACCAATCAAGAAGATGACAGCATCCAGCCAGTGGTAGCCCAAGACGAACGCAACAATGAAGAAGACCACTCCAAGGAACACAGCGACACCAGTGATAATATGGATGAAATGCTCGATTTCCTTTGCAATTGGAGTCTCTCCAGATGACAAACCGGAAGCCAAACCAGCAATACGACCCATGACAGTGTTATCACCACAACTCACAACAATACCCTTTGCAGTTCCTGAAAAGCAGAAAACATTCATTACCAAAATTAAAGGCATGCTTTTTTCCAGTTTTTTAAAAACTCGTTTCATCTTCTGAACAAGTACCCTCGACAGCGTTGGTAGAGAAGAAAGCCAAGTTTTTGGTCTCGAGAGGGTTGTCATGCGTGAAATCCGGTCCTCGGCTCTGAGGTTCGGACTCTCCCGTCAGTGAAGAGTTGTCCACCTACACGTATGTACCAATATGGAGCAAAGAAGGACAAGAAAAAAAGCCGCCGAGTGTATCCAGAGATAAACGGGAACATAAAAAAGAAAAAAAAATGCAAATTAGCACATTTATATAATCATGCAGTAATCCATCCGTACAATATATTATTAAGCTGTTATATGTTTTATGGAATATGATAAGCGGGCATTCTTGTTACGCACCTTGAAGCCTCGTGATTCGACGACTCGAATGTCAGCAGGGATACGATCACCAAATTTCACCTCAACCTAAAAGTACAAAATTCCCAGTTTCTGTTAACCAACTTTCACCATTTGTCATTAACCTGTAGTTTGGAACATTGCATTTTTTGTGCGCTAATAAAATCCCATTAATATAATATACTCACCACGTCACCAATGGTAAGTTCTTCTGCCTTCACGGTAATCTTCTGTCCTTCTCTCAAGCAGGTGGCGTATTGAGGAACCATGTTCTTGAACGATTCCATAATCTTGGAGCTCTTAGATTCTTGGTAGTAGGAGAAACAACCGGTAATAATGACAACGATAGCCAAGACCGCTCCGAGGTAAAGCTGTACACATAGCAAAGTATGTATGATATCATCAATAAAAGCACCAATTTTAAGATTAATTCAGCGCGATTATATGATCCCTTACGTTGTCTTTTGAGGCATCCTCGTAGGTTCCGGCTTGGATGGCATAGGCGAGAAAACATAGAAAGGCTCCTATCCACAGAAGAAGGGCAAAGCCGCCAAAAAGGTTTTTACAGAACTTTATCCATTCCGGTGTCGTTTTGGGAGGAGTAAGGGCGTTTGGGCCATCACGTTCGTAATTCTCCTTTGCTCTCGCATTAGTCAAACCCTACAAGTTAAAAACCAACCAAATCAATGTTGTGCATAACTATCTCATATGAACGATAAGCAAACTAGACGATTAAAATATATTTATTACCGTATCAGTATTTGTGTGCAGCCTCCTGCACAGCTCTTCCATTGGAATTTTATGATCATCGGTCTCTAATTCCTGTTTCAGGTTATTTAAATCCTGCGCCTTTTTCGCCTTCTGCAAAGTTAAAGCCCGTATTTTATTTATCATATTTTAGACATTTTTTGTAATATCATCATTTTCTGGATTTTTCTTTGCAGTAACATCAGAAAAGTATCCGGTTAAAAAACGATAAATCTACACCTGACATTTTTATTTCTTCTTTTTTTCAGAGCTCGACAAACTGCCTCACTCAGAGAAACATGAAGCAAAATTGAGAAAAAGTTAAACCCCGTATTTTATTTATCATATTTTAGACATTTTTTGTAATATCATCATTTTTCTGGATTTTTCTTTGCAGTAACATCAAAAAAGTATCCGGTTAAAAAACGATAAATCTACACCTGACATTTTTATTTCTTCTTTTTTCAGAGCTCGACAAACTGCCTCACTCAGAGAAACATGAAGCGAAATTGAGAAAAATGTGAATTTCTTTATTCTCCATTTTTTTTCTCAAGTGACACTTTGATTGGCATTGGCAAGAAGGAAAGGAGAGAAATTGTCACATTTGCATGCATNCATTTTTTTCTCAAGTGACACTTTGATTGGCATTGGCAAGAAGGAAAGGAGAGAAATTGTCACATTTGCATGCATTAAAACCCCCGCAAAAACAGGCAGCTCCATCACCACCATCACCGCGCCACCACCTTATCAAGCAACATTTCATTTTGATATAGCTCATATTAGCTACTTTTACTACTGCACAACAGACTACACAGTTTAACAGTTACATTCCCTCTTTACTACAAGAAGAGCGACAACTTCCCTCTTTAAAAAACAACATCATCCAAAATGATAATAGGAACAGACAGGCAGACACATTGCTGCTGTGAAAGAAGACGAGAGAGGAAAAAAAACTTAAGAAAGAATAGAAAAAACGACAAGACACGAACATTATATATGTCTTTCTTCTCCTCTTCTTCTTCTCTACTTTTTTTCATTTTACAACATAATCAAAATAAGAAGAGCGGATATTGCTGCTTCGTCTTTTGTAGAATGGCCCAATAATATTGTTATATCAATATTGCATCATCTTGTGTCGTGCCGTCTATTTCTTGGTAGTAGTGTATATAAAGCTAATATTTATGCATGCAAGCATGCAAAATCCACACACACAGCAGCAGCGGTGATGCGGTGGATGGATTCATTTTCTTTCTTTTTATTTCACTCTTCCTCCTGCTCCTTCTACAGCTCTACTGGCTCTTATGCACGTCATGTAAATGTAATTTTGCACAATGTAATTGGTAACAGGAAAATGGCATGTGACATGGCATGGATGGCAGGCAAGGAGTTTTCTTCTTTCTTTTTCCTCTTCTTCTTCTTCTATCGTCTTCTTGTGGCTTTGGCTGTTCAAGCCTTTAATACTTAATACTCCATCATCAAAACTACTACAACTACTCCTTTTTCCTTTTTGTATGCAGCCCAAATACTACAAACAGTCTCCTCTACTCATTCCATCTTACATATCACCACAGTAGTCTGTACACGTTCGTGCATGCATGCATGCCTGTGCCTGTCAGACAAAAATAAATTTCACCTTTCACCCTTTTCTTCTCATCATATTTTATTTTCCGCTACCATTATATCAGCTTTGCAATAGCAAAATTTTATGAGATACAACAATAAACAAGTAGTAGAATAGATAGAAACGGTGGTAGTCCATCTCTTGATTTCTGCTTTCAGCCAAATATTTAAATTGCAAAATACTCCAACATCATAATATTCCATGATGTACTTTTAACATAATAAAAATGATAATATATGGTGATAACAAATTGATAATAGAGTTAATTTTGCTATTTAATGTGGTAGGAACAAGGTCGATCGAGATGACAGACTAGAATATGTACAAAAAAAACCCTTTTTTATTTCAAAAATATTTGCAATGCTAATTGGTTAATATCCAATGGCAAAATTTTATGAGATACAACAATAAACAAGTAGTAGAATAGATAGAAACGGTGGTAGTCCTTTTTCTTGATCTCTGCTTTCAGCCAAATATTTAAATTGCAAAATACCCCAACATCATATTCCATGATGTACTTTTAACATAATAAAAATGATAATATATGGTGATAACAAATTGATAATAGAGTTAATTTTGCTATTTAACGTGGTAGGAACAAGGTCGATCGAGATGACAGACTAGAATATGTACAAAAAACCCTTTTTTATTTCAAAAATATTTGCAATGCTAATTGGTTAATATCCACAGAAGCCTCATCCCCAATCCGCCTCCACCATGTTCCTTTCTTTCATTGTTTTCTCCAGAACAAAATTTTCTGAATTTTATCATTGAACCTCCATCATTGAATAATGTATAATATTGCTGGAAACTATTTTACAACTACATATATGACAATGCGTTGACCCTAGCAGAAACCATGCTCCTTTCTTTCATTGTTTTCTCCAGAACAAAATATTCTGAATTTTATCATTGAACCTCCATCATTGAATAATGTATAATATTGCTGGAAACTATTTTGCAACTACATATATGACAATGCGTTGACCCTAGCAGATGCCCAACCCTGCCACTTACTTGTTTTCCCTTTGAACATTTTTGGTAGTGAAATCATGTCGCTGTCGCTCACTCCTTCTTGTCATTGTCGTCATCAAGGACTTTTTTCAGAAAAAATGTCCTTCTACTCCTTTTCGCTCACATTTACACAGCCGTCGTCGTTTTCATCATTATCATCATCTTATTATCATGAGGACTGCACATGTCATCTTGACAAACAGACACACCATGCATGCCTATAAACGTATTTGCACACACAGCCCATACACAAATGTGCACAAAGCACACAATGAACATTTATATATTCTTTAGTTTTTTTTCTTCCTTTTCATTTTCTAAAATGGTCCATATAGATAGACAAGAAAGATGGATGGAAACAACTTATACCGCTACTACACAGAAAAATACTACACACATTAAATATATTATAATGGGTTAGCTAAGATGAATTTTTTTTTTCGCAGAGAGAAGCCATTTTTGCAGTAAGCACCAGAGCGCTTTGCCAATAAATCTTAATTGCTCGTGGTGGTAGTTTTTCTCCTCTCTCTCGCTCCCTTCTTTTTACCATCTTAGTTTTAGCGTCTTCATGAATTATTTTATTCCGTCTGTCTGCCTGCCTGCCATCATCACACAGTATTTCATTTACTGTTGTACTGGCACGAGCAATTACATGCAGAAAAAATCATATTAAACTTCGCATACAGCAAGCCATTATATGAATAAAAAATATAATGCTAGTATAAATTTTGTATTGTGTGTATAGGGGACCTGCCATCATCACACAGTATTTCATTTAGTGTTGTACTGGCACGAGCAATTACATGCAGAAAAAATCATATTAAACTTCGCATACAGCAAGCCATTATATGAATAAAAAATATAATGCTCGTATAAATTTTGTATTGTGTGTATAGGGGCACGGATAAACTTTTTTTGTGTTTGTGGAAGAGGGAATAAAGAGAAGATTGCAAGCAAAATGAAAGAGACGAGAAGACGATGAACAAGAAGAGGTGAATGTGTATATGTATAATTCTTTTGAAAAAAAAAAACTTTTTTCTTTTCTTGTTTGCTTGTCGCAACTAACACTAACGGCTGCTACCACTTTAACTAAAAAGACGTACCCTGCTATTCAATTTTGCTAAAATTACATCTCTCTCTCTCTCTCTTTAGATTAAAATTGTCTCTTGCATTTCTTTGCATTTCTCAACGGCCAACAACAACAGCAGCAAACCAGTTCAGGTTGAAACAAAACTTGGTTTATGTGCGATACAAAATGACGATGATGTCGTTGAGCAAGTTTGTGTGCTATACTATTTTTCTC
>JAANSP010004339.1:0-10289 GCA_036850745.1 Homidia socia
TAAAAGGGAATGGAATACTAAAAAAGATGAGAGCATGCAAAAAGTAGTTTACTCTCTATTATCTGCCCAATGTCAGTTTTACTTGGGCGCACTAATAATAATAAAATTACTTTGCCCAAATATACTATAATAATATGCAATAAATATATACGTACTAGTACTGGCATTTTACAACATTAATAAATTGTATCCGTGTATATCTGTCTATTATTGCTACAGCCTAGCCGTGAACTCAGAGGTTGCTGATACAGCAGTTAAAAACTATTATGATACGCCGTGGCAATAATGATATCATCATAATCATAATGATGATTAGAAGCGCAATGCTCAACAAACTTGAAAGTGTATTAACTCAAGCGTCTCTAATAAGTGAACAGAGATAAATTAAAGAGACGTCCTAAATTTGGATAATATGTAGTAACAATATTATTATTATTATCATCAAACAAGTAAAATATTTGTACAGTTTTGTGCATAATATAAATATGTATTCCATGTTTATATTATTTCGGGTGCTGTTATTATCCGACCTGTCTAACCTTTTTTCTTTACGCACAAAGAATAATATACACTACACCACACACTGCTAATGACTTTGCAACTTTCTCTTTGAAGCAGTGGCGGTGGTGGTGTTGGCTGTGTGCTAAAGTAAAAGTGCACATTAAAACGGAACGTGAAGGATAATGTCGTAATAAAACGGAGCGTTTAGGACTTTACTACTTTGCAACGCTGCTATACTTCTAAAGAGAACGTTTTATTTTTATTATTATAAAGGCTGAAATTTTTTGCCGTTGAACCTGGACCTTTGCTTGCTGTACTGTTGATGGAGGTTGCTGCTGCTGGTGGTGGTGCTGTAAAGTACCTATTTTATTTTCTGAAATCCCAGCATAATTTTTTACTGGTTTCGTGTTTACTCCCGCATGTACAAAATTATTTATGGGGGTGTCCGGTTGCTGGTAGCTATTTTTTCTCCTTTGCTATAATTAAACAATCCTTTATATGGCATGTTAAATTGCAAGGTTTTCATCGTGTGGCAGGATCTGCTGGGTATAATGAATGGCTAAAATTGTAACCAGCAGTAGTTTTTTTCAATAGTTTGGTGTACACCATACATTTTATATGTAAGCAGGGTAGTGTCGCTCAGCACCCTTGTTTAATGTCCGTGTAATTTCCGGTGAAATGTGGGTCCTGCTTCTCTCAGCAAAGCAGAAAACGTATGAAATACCTAGTTGTGGTTGCACTACTTATTATAAATGCTGCTTGCTGCTATTATTATTCAAAGTCATTCAAAATGCAGTTCTGTTCCTTGAAATAAGTACCTAGTTTGTATCCGGGCTTGGCTGGAGAACTCTGTTTACTTGTTGGAAGCATGTTAATCGAAAACTCATTTTAGATTTGCAGAGTCGCTTAGTTGGCCGCGTGTATTTTATGGGTTTCGAAAACCAAGGTAGGGCGAATTATGGCAAAAATGTTAAGTTGAATTATTATATTTCATACGAGTCCTTACATTTGCTGTTGCTACAGCCCATAGTAGCAAGTGTAATTGTACACGTTTTTTGATCTAATTACACCATGCTAAATACATGAAACTCAGATTTTTGTAGAGATATGTGCTTAATTTTATGGAGAAATGGTAGAAATGTCCTTGTCCCTGCATTACAGACCATTGGTAAATGGCTCCGGTATGTTACTACTCATTTATGGTTACTGAAAAAGGGCTTAAAACTGAATTGATCGTGTGTTTCGTTTTATTTTATTTATATGGATAAGGATTTGGTTGTTGCATGTAATCAGAATGCATGATAAATAATGCAACGATATGGCAAAATGTAGATGTAAAATATTTTCTTTTTGTTAAGTGCGTTTTGGTCTGTTCCCCGTAAGGTACAACATTTTATAAGCATTTTCAATACTTTCAAATGTAGAAATATTTATTAGACCTAGTTTTTGGACAGCATTCAGATTTAATTCGAGATAAAAGAATATGTACCTATACACTATGGTGAAATAATAAATTTCAAATTAGTCTAATGCAACAAGTCGTTCCAATTTAAATACTTTTTATAAGAAATAAATACTATACTAGCATGATAGATGAAAAGGAATGGAAATTCGTAACAATTCATACCAACAGTTCCATTTCAAAAACAATAATAAAAATATTAACAGCTTAGTTAACTTCAATGCCGTTTAAAATTAAAACACCGTATTTGTTGTACCTGTTCAAATGAAGGTGGAATTCCGTACAAATTTGCAATGATTGTTCATAGGCAACGATTAATATAGACTTCGTCAATAAAAACTTTGAACTCACAATTGACATTCGTTAATTTTCAAAATAAACTCTCGTTATGCGTAGGTCAGACTTATCTTCAATGAAAAAAAAATTACCCAATTATTTATATATTATAAAGATTATTTTTCATCTCTTTTTTCATGCATTTTGAAATTTTCACTTTCTAATCGTTGCTACGAAAAAACCAGTACAAAACTTTTCATCGACATAAACACACTCACCACACAAAGTAAAATTTTCTTTCATAAAATGCCTTATTAATCGTAAGATGAGAAACGTGTTATCTCCTCCGCTCGCCATTCGTACAGACAGACAAATTGTAACAATAGTACTTGGCTATCTAAGTATCTCTTTTCCCCAGCACATTTTCCATTTCATCTAAAATAAAAGAACACACTCAAACAAGAAGCTTGACGATTATGGCTGTTATCACTACAAGCCATGTTGTGCATCGCTTTCACATACTCAGCAGTAAGAATAGCGGTGTAGTGGTCATGTTCTCAGTACTTTACTTTTCATCGAGGTCGTTTTCCTTATTTTTTACTCTTGTAGTACAGCCAAAAGTCAAAATTTCATCGGATGAACACAACACCACCACTCCTTCTCTAATGTCTTACTTTTAACCAATGATGTACCTACTCACTTACGCAACTCTTGAATTACACGTACACCAAAAACGGCAAGAGGCTCTTTTCATTTTCCTTCTCGATTTCACAAGAGCCAACTAGGTAGCAAGTAACACAAAATTAGGTAACAACCAAAAATAATGTTACTTGCTATACGAGCAGAGAACTAAATAGGAAGCTCAAGGCAAATTGGTGCAAGATTCTCTTTCTCTTTCACAAAGCAATTTGCCTCATGTCAAGTATCAAAGTTAACGAATACAAGATGGAGGCCATATTTATTTAAATCCTTAAGCATTTTTTTCTTCTCCTTTTTCGAGGAGTATGTATACTTTCTCTTTCACAAAGCAATTTGCCTCATGTCAAGTATCAAAGTTAACGAATACAAGATGGAGGCCATATTTATTTAAATCCTTAAGCATTTTTTTTCTTCTCCTTTTTCGAGGAGTATGTATGCTTGTAGCAACCAGCAAAAAAATGAGGTACTTGCCAATGTATAGTTATTATTAGCGTTGAACAATCCTTTTTTCCTTTCTTTTTATCTTTCCATTTCATCTCTGTTCTGTTCATGTTTTCATTGGTCTTTTACAACTTAAAAAAGAAAGGAATTTTCTCCATTTTCTTCTGTTCTTCTCTTTTTTGTAGTTAATTTTATAAATAGCAGAAAATAAAAGCGGTACAATTGAAAGCAAAAGGCGTATAAACTCATTCCCATTTTTGTTCGTTCGCTGGTCATATAAACTTTTTCGAGGAGTATGTATGCTTGTAGCAACCAGCAAAAAGATGTTTTAGGTACTTGCCAATGTATAGTTATTATTATCGTTGAACAATCTTTTTTTCCCTTCTTTTTATCTCTCCATTTCATCTCTGTTCTGTTCATGTTTTCATTGGTCTTTTACAACTTAAAGAAGAAAGGAATTTTCTCCATTTTCTTGTGTTCTTCTCTTTTTTGTAGTTAATTTTATAAATAGCAGAAAATAAAAGCGGTACAATTGAAAGCAAAAGGCGTATAAACTCATTCCCATTTTTGTTCGTTCGCTGGTCGTATAAACACAAACAAACAATTTAAATGCTTTCTTTTACGACTGCGTCTACGGTAAATGCTTTTGTTGCCAGTGAAAAATAAAAATGAAGAAAAGCGCCTTAATGAAACTGAATGAAAATAAGTAATTTCCTTTTCCAGTGAATATTTTTTGCAACACAAAATGGTTTTATAGCTTTTCTCCAATTTTTATTTTTGCCCGAGCAGAGAAAAAGCGAATAAAGCTATTAGTATCCTTGTTTGGATAAGGTTAGGTTTGCATACCAATTTTTTTAATAAAACAAAAAAGTGTTTATAAGAAAATTTGTAGAGGCCACTAAAAGGAAATTGCCTAAAGTTGACTTGATACCAATTTCATTATTTGTATTCCCGTGGGTGGCCTTTCATCAAAATCTGATTTTCAATCTGTTTTCCTAATGCCTACTACTTATAATAACAAAGGCTACAAAATCTTTGGCATGACGTAACCATTAACTTTTTTCACTTTGTTTGACCTTATATGTACACTTATCTCTATCATCATCAACACTACCAAGCATTATTTTTGGATGAAGATTGACGTTGCATGTCTCAAAAAGCGCGGTCCTTCCTTTTCGTCGGCTTGGTGACATTTTTCCATTAAAATATACTTTATTTGTCTTCCATTTACTTTGTTCCCTTGTCACGTTATCGCATCGCACCAAGAACAAAAAATATAACAGACCCAATTTGTCCTTTCCCGTCTACGGCTACTTTACCATACATCATCATCATATGTACCAAGTAAAATTTTTGTTTACTCTCCAGCTATTTCAAATTCCACTCAAATCGTCACCAAATTGCAAGGCCATTTATGTAGACGTGAGCTGTGTATTTATACATTTTAGTTGCAAACTTTATTTCCATGTGGAGGCCACGGAAGAGACAATTTCAGAATGCATTCGACATTTTATTTCTGCAAATCCAAAAATGTCTTTGCTTTTCTTGTTGCTGCATTATCTGCCTATGCTTATGTCTGCTTTGTCAATGAAACAAATAGACACATCACATAAGTACCATGTACATTTATTATTATTTATTTAGGAGAAAAGAGAAAAAGGCAAAAACTTAACTCTCATATTTATTCTCAGTGGGACTTGCTATAATATAACAACTTTGGGGTATTGTCTTCTAGGAAAAAAAACCATGTTGTGTAACATTTTCCTAGGAAGTACCCATGTATAATGATGATGTTGGAAATGATATATTATGGTATTTTTTTTTAGAAAATACGAAACAAAATATTCTTTCGAGATACAAAAGGAGACAATGGATCGAATAACACTGTCTACTTTTGTTACATTTTGTATTTAAGCTTGAGATGAACTG
Organism: Homidia socia; assembly: GCA_036850745.1. Classification (NCBI taxonomy): domain Eukaryota; kingdom Metazoa; phylum Arthropoda; class Collembola; order Entomobryomorpha; family Entomobryidae; genus Homidia; species Homidia socia. The sequence continues at coordinate 5,309 of JAANSP010004339.1, forward strand.
GTTAGCAATTGCCGAGACATCTCCCCCAAATATTTCCTCTCTACATTCTTCACTGCGTTGGCCCATATTGCAATATTTGGTTGTGATTGTTCTACTCTTGTTGCTCATCGGGTTTCCATTAAATGAAAGCTTCTTTTAAGAAAGTACCCATATATAATGATGATGTTAGAAATGATATATTGTGGTATTTTTTCTAGAAAAATGAAACAAAATATTCTTCCGAGATACAAAAGGAGACAATGGATCGAATAACACTGTCTACTTTTGTTAAATTTTGTATTCAAGCTTGTGATGAACTGGTTAGCAATGCCGAGACACCTCCCCCAAATAAGTCATCTCGACATCCTTCACTGCATTGACCCATATTGCAATATTTGGTTATGATTGTTCTACTCTTGTTGCTCATCATAATGCTCTCATCTGGGTTTCCATTGAATGAATGCTTCTTTTCATTTTCTACTCTAGTATTTCAGCTGAGTCTCAATACTTTTAGGAATACAGCTATTTTTATTGACGATAAGAAGCAAGTACTATTGTTACAATTATTTGGCTTTCCATTGAATGAATGCTTCTTTTCATTTTCTACTATAGTATTTCAGCTGAGTCTCAATACTTTTAGGAATACAGCTATTTTTATTGACGATAAGAAGCCAGTACTATTGTTACATTTTTATGGTTTACTCTAACAACACAAGTGGCTACCTATAAACACATTAAAAATACTTATAATAATAGATGATAATACATATTTTATTAGTTCGTAAACATTCATGTCAATGATCCTTGTGCTATGATGCCTATAAAGTTTAATCGAATTGGAATTTCCTTCTACATCTAAAGTCAGCAACCTGAAGAAACATTTTTCCTACTTAAAATCATAATGAATAGCTTCAGCCTTTCCTTAGGCTTTTTTCTCCCTTCTCTTCTAATGCTTGGTTTGTTATGTCTATTGCTTATATTGTTTTAACATGATGCTCATGTCATGCTCCAAATATCCTATCATCATTTTCATCTCCATCATCACCAACAAAAAATATTTATTTGCTTGCAGCAGGCATAGTATGAATCATGTCAATGTGAATGGTTCATAAAAAGAAAATACACAAGAGAAAATGCACATATATTTACACTACTCACCCACATAGCCTTACTACACTACTACATTATTATGGCAAGCAGAAGGACATAAATTATAATTAGAAAACTGTGTGGGAGCCGCTTATAAACTGGCATCTTGCTGTCATTCCAGCCAAAATTTATTAACAATAAACCAAAAGAAAAAAAATAAGAGAGTGAAAGAAACAAGAAGGAAGAAAGAGAGAGGGAGCGTATATAAAGAACAATAAAATTTTTGTTTGTTTGCCTATTTACTTTTTTATGAATGAGGAACACACACACTCACTTTCTGTGTCTCTCTTACAAACTTTATTCGCATTTCATTTTCTCTTTCTCTACGGAGAGCATCTCGCTCACTCAACTACTATAAGTATGTGTGTGTTACTGTGTGCGGTCTTGCTCTTTTTTCTCCTTATCAACTTGACATGCTATACATAATAATATTTATTTATGTAAAGCTATCATAAATGGACTAAAACTAGACCTACAGCTTATCTTATTATTCTTCTCTCTCTTGAGCCATACAGTCCTTTGGTTATTAGCCTGCTTGCATTTTGGCACCGTTTTGTGAAGATAAAAAACTCACTTATTTTTTTGTCGTAAAAAATTGCATCAAACTGTGTATTAATAAGCTGTATGGTTATAAAGGAGCGTATAAAATTTATCCATTTTGAATGCGTCTGTGAGCACATTCAAGATTCTGGTTTATTCATAAAAAGTGTGGGTTTTTGTTTAGCATTGATAAATAAGTACACAGAGAAAGATATCCGTATCCACACTGGAATTCTTTTGTTGTTTTGGTATTCGCAATGTAGATAGACTTGTAACCATGTATTATCGAAGGAATACCATTACTACAACAAACAATGAAAGATAAACAGAACAGCAACATGGAGAATGAGGAAACGGTTCTAGACAAAAGAATAATAAAAAATATTATTCATGAGAAGAAAAAGACAAGTATTCAAATATAAGTATATTCAAAAAACCGAATAATAATAGGAGAGGAATATTGTGTGATTTTTTGGCTCTTTTGTTTTCAAATCATCTACTGCTTCTCTGAAGCAGCTAATGTACGCCATTCCATACAAAAAAATTCATGGTGTAGAGAAGTAGTATAGGTTTGTGCATAAAAATATATTCATTCAAACGCTCGCAAAATCTACATTTTTTTCTGTTGCTTTTTTACCACCACCAGACAGACACTAGATGTTTCAGTGAGCACACAAAATTTCGGAGAAAACGCCAAAGAGATTCCATCCCTTCACTGTTTTTTTCTGTGTGTCTTTGTGTGTGTATCTGTGGTTCAGTTTCATGGTGCCTATACATTTATTGTTTCGTCTCTTTATTCTAGACTTTTTTTCTGTTTCGCTCATTGTTCCTCCAGTGCTGCAACCCATTTGCAAATATTCTTGAAAAAAGGTTCATGTTTCTGAGACCACGCATACATATTATTACTCCAATGGATTCCATATAATTTTTTGAAACGTATCTCGGCGTGTGTGAGTGCATATATGTACTTGTTGTAGTTTGTAGCGTACCCCATATGGCGATACACTGCTGACTTGATGCCCAAGAGAAAGAGAAATCTCTTTTCTGTTCCTCCTTATCCGATTCCGCTGCTGATGATGAGGACGACTACGATGATCCTATCATGGTGGCTTGGCTTTTTTTCTCCTCTTCGTTTTCCCATTTTTTAGCCAAAAGCTACAAGAGAGATTTTGCTTTTGCTGCTATCGCACAAGAGCTTTTTACTTTGCTTTTGGATTTTGTTCGTCCGCTACCCATTTTACCTCTCTGTTTTCTCTTCTCTTCCCGCAGCCTCATCTTCTATATAGTTTTTTTTGGATATTTCAACATTATAGCATAAGATGAGAGCTCTTCATAATGTGGCAATGGCATTATTATTTTTATCATCATCAGCAGTCTCCTCTCTCCCTCTTCAGACAATATGCACTTTGAGTGCTTATAACGAAAAGCTAAGCCTTGCTGCTTACTGCTGCTTCTCGTACCACTTTTACATGAAATGTGAATGCAACTTTCACTCAGCAGTCACCCACACAAGCATACAGAGTTAGCAGCGCTGATCTTCCTGTTGGTTGTGGTGGTCGTGTGGAAGAAGAAGGGCGATATTTTTTCTCTCTCCGTCTCCCTTCCACTCTGAACCGATCGCATACTTTGCATTAGGGAGCGAGACTTTGCCCTGCCATGGCACGCTCTAACTCATCATGAAAGAGTCGTGACTTGTCTCTCTTTGGCGGAACAACGCTACGAACGTGATTGTCGTGTGTGAGCTGTGAAAAAGCTAAAGAAAAAGCTGTATGCATTTTTCCTTTCAAGTTTAATTGTTATTAAAAAAGGAAAAAGCGTTTTGTTTGGTGGAGTTTTTTTCAAGAAAAAATTAAATTGTTGCTTCCATTTTTTGGTGTTAAGAAAAAATTTGGTGCTCATTAACGAGGAAAAATTGAAAGTGTCTGTGTTTTGTGTGCTTGTAGCGAATTAGTGCGGAAATTATTTTTCCATTGTCTGAATAAAACTTAAAGTCTTACTGAAAAATGCTCTCAGAATTTTGCAAATGCTCAATATTTTTTGGTGAAGGCAAGTTTAAAAAAATTACAGAAAAACGTTTAATAATGAGCATGTCTGCAGCAGAAAAAGTCGGCAGCTTCAGTCATTATAATCTCCACCAGCATCTTCTGGATGGCTTCTCTAAGAAAAATGAATTGATTTTGAAAACATGCTTGGAGAAAACTCGTCTCTTTTCCTTTTCTCCGTGAAAATGACGTTGACAAATTGCATTCCTCATGTATAATTTGCATTCTCAAAAGTACAAGTATTGCTTTCATACTGTAAAGTAGAGTTTTAATATAAATAAAAAATTGAAAAAAATTGTTCAAGAGATACTTGGTATTTCTGACACGTTCTCCCTGTGTGTGTACATTTGTACGAAAAAGTGTGTGTGCTGTAATTTCATATCTATCACTTTCTAATCTTTGGAGAAATACACGCGTCATCACTATCTCAAAATGAATGCCGCATCAGTGAATACTGGAGGGGGAATGGGGAAGAAGGATAAAGATGTAAGTGAAAACAAACCAATTACTTGTTTCTCTCTTTTCATAGAAAAAAGTCCAGAAATAGAATTAAATAATTCCGCAAAATTGAAAATAGATATTACATCATCGCATCAGGTTTAGCTTCTCTGTGAAATAAAAATACCCATTTTACTTTCGTGGTTCTCTTTCAAATGGTCTAATTATCTTTTTTTACTCTTCGTGTTTTGCTCAGTTGTTTTATCTCCTTCGATTCATTTCTATTGAAGCGCATTTTCAGCCTGCTGCCTGATCATTTGATATTACAGTCAAGGTCAAATAATTGGAAAAACAAAGATATAAAATGACCACAGGTTTTTTATTAATTGCTCAACTTTTTCTTCTCGTGTATTCTCCACCTGGTAAATAAGGCGAACGTCAGTATTCCGATTCCGTGTAAATACTCCGTTTGTCTGCTCAAGTCTCAATTTCACAATCATGGTCTTCGACATTTTTTTCTTCTTCTTTTCCATTCTATTCGTTGTAGGTTCGTGTCGGAAATCCCTCGTGATCCATTTTCTACATCCCTTCCCTACATTTTATTTCATGGACAAATTTTGCAACAATTCGCGTAGTCTTGTTCGGTTGTTTGTCAGTAAAATATAGCAATATGTAAGCTATACAAATAGGTATACAATACAGATAAAGACGGCAACAAAAAACGGGCAGACAAAACCGACAATTTTCGTCCTCGTCAGAGAGAGGGAAAAAAGAAGAAGTAAACCAAATTATATTTATTACCACCATTAAAGCAGGCACACAAGGAAATAAGA
>JAANSP010004342.1:0-10286 GCA_036850745.1 Homidia socia
CATGATAGCCATGGCTTGCTGTGAGTCGGTGAGAAGGAAGTCACCACAAAACATCATTTGCTTAGCGGTATTCACTTTGGCTGAAGGATTCGTTCTTGGAACCGCTGCAAGTACATATGAGTAAGCAAAATTGTCAATTTAAAATAAAATCATTAAACTGCAGCTGGAAACATAGCTTGATATCGTTATCGTTATACTAAATTTTTGCACGAAATCAGTCAAGACGAGAGACACAAAAGTTGCTTTCAGTTGTGCAATCAAAAATTAAAGTTGATTTTTACTATGATTTTTATTGTGCTTTTTAATTTTTCTACAGCCAAAATACTGTTCTGCTGGCTGTTGCGATCACCGCCGTTGTTTGTGGTGCGCTGACACTCTTCTCATTCCAAACCAAATTCGACTTTACAGCGCATGGTGGAATACTATTTGTTGCTGGAATTGTTCTCTTCATCTTTGGCATTCTGATGGCATTCTTGAGGAGCAGGTTTCCCATCTTACATCTTGTGTACGCCTGCATTGGAGCACTTATTTTCTCAGCATATTTGGTCTATGATACTCAACTCATGATGGGTGGAAATCACAAGTGCGCAATCTCCCCGGAAGATTATATTTTTGCTGCGCTAAACATATATATGGATATTATTAATATATTCATATACATGCTCACAATCTTGAGCGCTGCCCGCGGAAGCGACTGAATTACCTCCCATTACAGCATACACATGGTCAGGTAATTAACTATTTAGATAAACGGGAATATGGTAATCACAGAAGAACAAGAAAAATTTAACGTAAAAAAGAGCGTAGAACTATGGATGAAGTGATTTGCCTAAAAGTAGATTTCTTTTTGAATTTACGTGTGCATATGAATTGTCTTAAATCTTGGCACATAAAGAAAATACATAAGATACCCAATAATAAAGTCAGGTACATCTACTAGTACCAGTACGATACAGAATTTACTGAATCTAGTCAACTCTCAACTTACAGATACGCACTTTTATTCAAATTACTTTCCTATAACTGCGTGGAATTTGTCATTTGTCCAGCACAAGTAACATTTTGTTGGGCATTAAAAGTAAAAAAGGTTAAACATCCTCCGGAGTTGAGAAAAAATACTCTGGCTTTGAATGAATGGGTAGGTGAATTAGCTAATAATTTTAACTTGATAAGCACTTAATTTATTGAAAGTGCGCATAATTTAAGTACGTTATATAGGGTAACTTATTGCACGATCTCTCCATGCATGATGATCGTTTGGTTTCTCTGTCCAACGAATGATAACTAGATTACAAGATTAGACGATTTTTCATTAAAAGTTTTACCTATTATCTAAATAATTAGTAATAGTTTGTAATAGAACACAACTCGATTCCTCAATATTTTAGGAACATTTCACGTAGATTTTCTATGATTTATTTGTTTTGGACAGCATCAAAATAATTAAATATATTATATGTATATATGTATTTCTGCAGACTTAAAATACCGTGTTTCTATTAAAAAAATTAATATAATATAATCATTAAAATATTGTCCACTACTACTTACTACAACCGTTTATAAATGTTTCGCGTCTCTTATATTCTGAATGTGATTAAATGTGATGCAAGTTATTACAAAGTTTCCATTTACAACCACAAATTATATTATCAAGTAGCTTGTGAGTAGCTTTAGCTAGGAATTGAAGACTTTTTAAGAGTCTAAAAAAGTCTCAAACAGTAGAGGTAGCGTAAGTAACCATATCACAAATTATTCATTCAATGTCTCAAAATAATAAGTAAAATACCTATACTTAACACTTGTAATAAGAGTGCAAATCCAAGCTCTGTACCTATTATTGTAACGATATTTACTATTACCATGTACTGTATTTCGGTAGCATAGATATGTGCAGTTTATTTTTACCGACATCATGTAATTTTTTTAATTTACATCATGTATCGTTTTAATTTAAATAAACAATAATAAAACTACCAAATACACTTGCAGTTACTTTATTCATTTGCCATTTGCATTTACTTATTTACATTTTTCATAAAAAATGTCCTTCTTTTTACCTGCTCACGTCCATATCACAAAAAAAATTAATGTAAAAAAATTCTGGAGTAAGAAAATATAGTTCACTGACCGACTGCTGTATGGATTTATGGATTGACACTGTTATACTCTGGAAATCAGCCTAACGAGATTTTTAATTCATTTTATAGCGTTTGGTAGACAATTGGTTATAAACTTTTTATCAAAATGTTTTTCATCTTGTCAGTTTTAAGTTTTTTAGGTTCAATAATTTTGCTCATTTTTTATAAAGTAGCAGAGGAAACTATATTTCCAATCCTACGTTCTAAGCATACTGGTAAGTTTATTGGTAAAAGACTGTTATGTTTATGTGTTTGTTTTATAATTATTGCCTATTATTATGGATCCTTTTTTGTTTTATTTAGCCAAGCTCAAAATGAATATCTCGCGTGCTATTTTTCAGTGCATGATTGATATTAAAGACGATTATTTCTACCGAATTGAAACAATTTGTGAGCCCGAAGGAGATGAGCCGTTTGAGCCGTTCTTGGACTCGCCATTACGGACATGCCCACCCACAGAGTTTATTTTGAGTCCCCCGAAAGGTATGCCAAAAATGCCAACCGCCACTAACGGTTGCCGTCAAATCAAACATTTTTACATTTCGTGTACCATTTCACAAACGTGTTAAATTGGTTTATTATATTTGTATATTTTGAAAAAAAATATTCACTTATACATACTGGGATGATAAAGCTCTCTCTCATCTCTCTGCTATGGTTGCCTTGCTATTGTTGTTTGTGGTGGAGCAAGTGTGAAAACTTTAAATTTATGTTTTGTAGAGGTATTAGATACAACAACAGTAGGGAATAACGGAATTTAAATTTCTGTTTTGTAGAGGTATTAGATACAACAACAGTAGGCAATAACGGAATGGATGGAAACAACAATCTTCCACGTCTGCGTAGGTCAAGACGCCGGATAAACATCCCGCCCATAGTTCCTCCACCTCCAATTCGTAATCCAAACCCGGCAGTACTAGTAGAAAGAATCCAACCTCAACAAAATCCTGCACAGCGTTTAGCAGCGGAACAAGAACGAGAAAATCGGAACCACCACGTTCGGCCTCGTAGGGTACTACAGTTACTAGAAATAGAAGCCCTGATTAGTCCACCACCACAACAAAATCCCAATGATGAGCCACATGTATTTCAGTTTGATTGAGTGAAACGTTTATTTATTCATCATTGTCATTAATATATTATTATTTATTTATTTCATATTTCTTTTCAGAAAACTAAATTATACACAAAAAATCAGTAAATTAATTAAATATCGCATCAATTAATTGTAATGCTGCTACAGCGAATATTATTACTCTAGAAATTTTTTCTTAAGTACTTAGTAANAGTAACAATAAATAATTAATTACAATATATTAAGTTTTCTTTATTAATTTTTGGTGTTGTCCAGTCTACTTGATTTTAAGTGGATATTTAGAAATAATATGCCCGCAATCATATAACTAAAACAAGATACACAAACATTAAGTACATAGATGTTTTGGACGTAGATTTTGTTATTTTTTATTGTAGTAGTAAGTACTTGACAATTGTCTACGTAATTTAAATGAAATTCTTAAACTAACACAGTATTTACACCATAAACGCACATCATCCTACGCGTATTCATTATTCATCAATCATGCTTCATTAATCAGTCGTTGATAATGTGGTGCAACTTCCCATGCTGGGATGTGCAATGCAAACTCCAAAGCGACCAGTACGGCAAACTCAAAGGAAAGAAGATCCTTACGATTCACACGAAACGTAGTTTCAATTTTCTGAAAAGTAATGTATTCAAAATTTAAATGGCATTTTCTTTTTTGTGTGCACTTTATAATTGCTATGGATAAAGTAAAGCTATTTTATTACCTCAAGTAACAAGTGTAAGCCTTCCCCTTTAATGTCATTTAGCTTGGCAGATAGCAGCAAACACGCACCAGCGCAGTATTTTCTATTGAATTTTGTCACAAAGGAGCCCAAAATTAATTTTTCAAAGTACACATATGCTTGGGCGACAGTTAGAAGGTCCACGTTACATTCCGATTTTGCAACTCTTCGCATTTCCCTTTTCAAACTTCGCATTTTACTTAGCGTCAATTGAATATGTGGAAACCGTTCCCGAAACTTGTCGTTCAATTCCTTTTTCAAATCTGCCGCCTTGCAGTAGTCAATGACAGAGGTCATGTATGAAGGAAAGGTCATTAGCGTCCGATGTTTTCCTGCTCTTAGCTCTGGGTCATCCAGTAGCGTTGGATTATAAATTAGACCCGCAGGATTATTTAATGTTGGGGGCGGTGCGTTTGCGCCATTCTCCTCTTTGGATAACGCTGCACTGCTGGCTGCAACAATCACCTCAACTCCATCCTTGGTGAGTGTGGACGAGACAACTTCAACAGCAGCCCCACCGGTTCCCACGACTGGTTCTACTGCTGCAGATATTGAAGGTGCAACAGTGCTTGATTTCAAAACTCCATCATATGACATGCAACGTGACACTAATGGAATAATTGCCTTACTTGCTGTAGCTGGTGGAACGGATACTGCTGGTGAATTATCCGTCCCTGGAGGATACAGAACATGAGGCACCCCATCTGCAGCTAAACTCTTTGTTATTTTTGCATTCAATGATGGATCACACGGTGGGTGGTTTGACGGTTTTAAAAGATGTCCGTAACTGATTTCTTTATCTCCTTCTTGGAGAAGTTGCTCTAGTGGATCTGGTTCACTCAATGAGCTCAGAGGACGACTACTGCCAGACGTGTTACGGTTTCTTTTTAGCTCTTGTACGCGATCTTGAACCCGGTTAAAACGGGAGCTTTTTGTGTACGGAATGGCAGAAAATACAACGCATGGGGACCGTCTTCCCACGGAAATGACAAGTCTTTCGTTCCGAATAAGTGGCAAGCAATTTGGATTTTCTCTAATGTTGAAAAATCTCACTTCACCACGCGCAGTGCTGGAATTGGCTCCTGAGGGAGGCTGAGAGGATGACGAAGAAGAAGATGTTGGTGGAGGAGGGGATGAAATGGGTAGATTAAAAGGCGTTTCAGTTGCAAGTTTATTGTCTGGTGGAATAATGCTCTTTAATTTCATTTGAAGTCCTGTAAAAACTAGAAAAAATGTAAAAATTTTAATTGGTTAATGTGACAGTGACAAGGCAGTTTAAAAAAAATGCAGTTCATATTTACCCACCATTTTCAATGCTTTCTGCACTGCTAAAATGAGCATGCTTCAGTGGAGTTTGATCTGGCTCAGCCCCCACGTCCGTCCTTTTGAATACTGAGAGGATGACGAAGAAGAAGATGTTGGTGGAGGAGGGGATGAAATGGGTAGATTAAAAGGCGTTTCAGTTACAAGTTTATTGTCTGGTGGAATAATGTTCTTTAATTTCATTTGAAGTCCTGTAAATACTAGAAAAAATGTAAAATTTTAATTGGTTAATGTGACAAGGCAGTTTAAAAAATGCAGTTCATATTTACCCACCATTTTCAATGCTTTCTGCACTGCTAAAATGAGCATGCTTCAGTGGAGTTTGGTCTGGCTCAGCCCCCACGTCCGTCCTTTTGAATCCTTTTGGAAAACTGCCCAAATCATTGGTATTTGCTCTGCAAAAGAAATTATTATTATTGCTACTTTTGCATATTTTTCATTTTTTCAAAAAATGTGTACGCACGCAGGTATTTATTTGTTTCTAATTTAAAACTCACCTTTTCCTCCCACCAGTCTGTAATTCAGCTGCTGAGGCTGACGACTTGGTTTTCGGTGCGGTATTTTCCTTTTCAGAGTTATTCCCTCCGGAAAAGAGTATTTTCCCTGAAACTAATCCTGATCCTTCTCTCATTGGGGTCACAGAATCCTGTGCTTGCCCAGTCAGACTTGACTTGGAATCATAAATGGATCCGATTCCGGATGACGATTCAGCAGAATCCCGTTTGTTGACCACATTCTTGTTGTTTCCGTTGCAAATGGCCAGCCCAACTCTACCTCCAACCCCGTTGCTTTTGTGATCCCTCCCATCAACATCGTCCAAGACGGAAGTTTCCGAAATTGGTGGAGGAATTATGACCACTGCTGGATCTGCTGATTGTTGCTGTGAATGTGAATAGGAATGATGATGGTGGTGATGATGATGATGACCTCGTGCGGAAGTAACACGTTGTTGTTGTTGCTCCTGACACCAGCCGGTATCCTTGTAGGAACCATCAAGTGAAATATTTGTTAAAAAGGTGACAGCAGCGAGACGTCTCTTGGCTTTCTGCATTTTTTCAATATCTCGCGATCCCATAATACATGGAACAAAAAATCAGGTAATCACGTAGTTTGACGATTTCGACGTATTCGATTCGAATATTTATATATGTATACGTATATTTGTACGCAACACACAGCGCGATGATAATCTTTTTGCTTTGCGATGATAAGTATATATAGCTAAAATATTTTTATGGCTATAGCGCACAACTTTCTTTTGCACTGCACTAGGTAGACTAGAGAAAATCTGTGTTTTTTTTGTTATAATTTGTAGTCTTGATCAGTCAACCAATTGTTTATATACACTCTTTTTAACCTTAAATCACAAACTTTGTTTTTGCACAACTAAAAGAAAAACGCTGCAATCAATTTTGTAAAAACTGGCGGATGTAATAGTTACCCGGTGTCCTTTTTTCCTTTTCTCACAAAATTTCGTGAACTTTTGGCGATTTGTCAGTGAGACAAACTAGGTTTCTTAAAGTATGTCCGCTGCTGTCTTATCAAAGTCACACGATTACTACTACTACTAGTCCCAAACGAAGACATAATTTTCATCATCGTCATTATCACAATATCACTATTACTACCACTAATTATTGAATCACTACAAAAACTGTCACTGGCACAGTCACTTTGTTGGAATTGGTCTACGCCTCTGTGGTCGTCCGCTTGGTCAAGCAAATGAAGATTGCTTTGCACCATCATTTTTGCTAAGTTATTGTGATAAAGTATGTGAATAAATGAAGGTGTATAAAAAAGAGTATGCTTATCTACAACCAAGAGAAAATAAAAGTATAAAATGTGCTTATCACACCACTACTACCACCTACTAAAAAACTCTTTTGCTGCACACAACCTACCAATCTACTAGGGGGTTGGTGAATGACTAAAGTGACTCTCTGGATCTGGATGAAGATAAGAAGAATGATGATGATGTTGTTATATACCGCTTATATCGTTGTACATTCAATTATTGTTAATGTCTCAAATAGTAGATTTACAATACGCTTGTAATATGCCGATAAACTTGAATATCAATCAAGTTGAAAGATTAAAAAGGAGATACTAGCCGGGAAGCTATATATCCCCTGTAGTTTCCTTTTTATATATGATGTAGATAGCTAAGGCTTCCTAATGGCTGATTCTAAAGTCGCAGCGGCAGCAGCCGTGTTGGCCATAGCACTGATAATTGTAATCGTAATTATGGCACAAAAACTGAGTCGACCAGGATTTCGATGACATTTCTTGAATGTTAAAAATGTATTCCTTTAAAAAAAATCCAACAGTAAAAAAAGATTAAAATGATTGAAAAGAAACAGGAAAAAAATTAGAAAATTATAAATTTCTCTAACGATAATCCAACGACGATCATATATATCCGGTTTGCACGTACGAACACACGGTGTCTAGATGATCAGGAAAACGTTGATGATGCCGATGGTTTTCACTTTCCCAGCAAAAAGGCGATTGCAGGAGATGTAGATAGCTAAGGCTTCCTAATGGCAGATTCTAAAGTCGCAGCGGCAGCAGCCGTGTTGGCCATAGCACTGATAATTGTAATCGTAATTATAGCACAAAAACTGAGTCGACCAGGATTCCGATGACATTTCTTGAATGTTAAAAAATGTATTCCTTTAAAAAAAATCCAACAGTAAAAAAGGATTAAAATGATTGAAAAGAAACGGAAAAAAATTAGAAAATTATAAATTTCTCTAACGATAATCCAACGACGATCATGTGTATCCGGTTTGCACGTACGAACACACGGTGTCTAGATGATCAGGAAAGCGTTGATGATGCCGACGGTTTTCACTTTCCCAGCAAAAAGGCGATTGCAGGAGCAGCAGTAGTAGTGACGATGGCGGTGACGACGATGATCATTTCAGAGTCGAGAGACCAGGAAGCACTTTTCTCGTCGTCAGCAATAAACCAGTGCATGCAAAAAAGACGAATACTCCTCCAAAAATCTTGTTGGCAGCCCTCCAAAAATCCAGACAAGTAGGCGAATGACAAATATAGACTATAGCCTCCTCCTGAAAATTTATAACAATGATATTTACAGGTTATAATTGATTATATAGATAGACGCAATTATATTTTTTGAAGAGAGCCAGAGATATGTATGCACATACATTTATTTATGTAATGACACACTCTGCCAATAATAAAATAATAATATTAATAAAACCGCATTGTTATGTATACTGCAGCTAAAAAGAATTTTTATGCATTTACTATCGCCAATATGTATATATATATTTTCCGCAATGATCAGGATAGCGAAGGTCGTCCTAGAATTGTAACGTGCTTGTGCTTATTATAGTACTTGTCTTCATTTACAGCAACTTTTGCTGCAATGCAAGCAAACAAACTGCAGCGTCAAAAATACGAAGGAGAAGAGGGGAGAGAGAAGAATGACAGAGGAGGGCAAATTTAATCGATAATTTTTCCAACTTAAATTTTCACTAGTGCAGAATGCAAAATTTGGTCTTGCACTGCGAAATACATACATAATAATAATATTAAGTACCTACTTGAGGACTTACTGAGCGCAATATGACAAAAAACAGTAAAACAAAATAATAGTCTCTCATTCTCATCACACTTCAACCAAACACTGTTACGACCGTATATTTCCCAATTTGTTTTGCAATAATAATATTTTTTACCGATAAGTTAATGCATTTACTCAAAGTTGCATTTTTACACAAACTTACAAATTACTGAGATGATAGGATGTGCGTGATGATAATAGAGTTTACTTGCAGCGCAAGGAAAAATTATTATTTTGAAGGAAAATAGGTAGATGTATAGTTTTTTTCTTCAAGAACATTCGGCATTGACTGGGTCGTCTCTGTCTCTTTTGTAATTTATTTTGTGTGTATAAATGATGAAGAGAAGCAAGTATTAGGGATGGTGCAACAAGAAGAAATGTTTCTCTTATTTTTGCTGCAATTTTTAAGTCGATATTGTGAGGTGCATTGCATTTTGCATGCTGCTTACGTGCTCTAGCTCTTGTTTACTTACTTTAAAAGAGAGGAGATATGGAGATATGATGATGATGATGGTTCTTTGCTCACACACGTACTATTATTATTGTAAGTTTACCCTATAGGTAGTTTTTTTGTTGTTTAAATATTTAGGAGAAGAAGAACAAGGGAACGACGACGAAGAGAGTGGAGTTGGTGTAACAGTAGCAGCAGGAGTGAATGAAGAACAGCTCATCGACATTAAAAACAACAGTAATTTTACTGTGAAAAAAATTCTTCTTATCTTCAAGACTGTTATAAGATGAATAACAAAAAAGTCAACAGAATGAGCGTATGAATACGGTTGATGTATGTTGAGTTTTGCTGGTGGTAAATAATCTTGTTATAATTTTATGTGTACTAGTAGCAGTGGTGGTTGTGGTTGCAGTAGTACCTACATACTATACGCAATGATGCAGAGCAAAAAAAACATTTTTGTAGCAAAGCAGAACACTAGCATAGCACATTATTCTCTTCTCTCTGTCTGTCTCTCATCTACGTAGTTTGTCCTCGTGTTCTTATAAGTATAACAACAGAAGCAAAGAGCCTGCCGAAGACAGAATAGAGAGCTATAATTATAAAGGACAAAAAGTTATTGTGTTGTTTTGTTGTTGTAAGTGATACACATATACGGGCGTGGGATATGATATGTCTGTATGTAAATATGTATCATTTGTGTGCTTTAAAGTTTCCTGTTACAATAAAACCTATATTTTTCTTTTTTTGCTATATATAACGCGCTTATGACTTTTTGTATACCTTTCTTCTGAGATATAATGTCCTCACGTAGATTACTTACTTATCATCATCACTATATCGGTTTATTATTTGCTTTTACATTGCTGTTATAACTGCCTACTTGCAGTGTATGTTATTGTTGTTTTTGTGTATGCATGAATTTATTATAAGCAAAATGTATGAC
>JAANSP010004343.1:0-10286 GCA_036850745.1 Homidia socia
ACTTTTGTTGAGAAAAGACAAGTAGTTATCCTTGTAAAAGAAATAATTTTACAGGATCCAGGGCTGGGTGAGATGGATAGATATTGCTTTAATGAGAATACAATAGAGCGATTTAATAAAAATTGGGACAGGGAGAGAGGAAGAAGGAAGTGACGACTTTAGTAAATTAAAAAAAGTAATCTAACAAAAAATGCTATGAATTCAGTGTAAATTCTTGCTATGTATACATTTGGGGCAAAAATATCAAATTTCACGAAAAAAGTGGAACTCTGGCTTGACGAAGGCTTTACAACGAGCATCCCTCGTTTTAAGCAAATACGCTCAAATGTTTTGAGATCCCTGAGCTATTAGTCAAAACAGAACGTGTGTAAGTGGAGACCTTGTGCATATAATGATAATGTTGATGAATAGAGATACAAAGTTTACTTTTGAAATTGTATAAACTCTTTAGAATTATTATATTGGTGATATAATATATCCTACCTTTCAATAGAACAAATTATTATCAAGAATAAATACATGAACGAACGATTTGTTATTATTTTGAACAAAAAAGTATGAAAAGCACTTGAGCTTTTGGCTTCAATTACTGACTGAAGAAAAGGTATGAACCCATGAAAAATGGGATTATTTTTAAGAGGAAACATACAAAATAATCCAGTTTTTCAACTGATTTTAACTCGCAACAACATCAACAACACCCCATTAACTTGTAATTCTCTGAATGAGAGAATGGGGTTTTTGAGAGAGAGTATTTTTGTTCGGTGAACATTAACAATTTGGCGTGTTGAACTGGGTACGTACGAGACTCGTCTTTTCAATATTTTGTACAAAAGTTAAGTACCAAATGAATAAGAGATGTTTTTATAATTTGGTTCTTGCAACAACCACAGTTTTTCAACTGATTTTAACTCGCAACAACATCAACAACACCCCATCAACTTGTAATTCTCTCTGAATGAGAGAATGGATTTTTTGAGAGAGAGAATTCTTGTTTAGTGAACATTAACTACTTGGCGTAGTGAACTGGGGTATGTACGTTACCCGTCTTTTCAATATTTTGTACAAAAGTTAAATACCGAATAAACAAGAGATGTTTTTATAATTTGGTTCTTGCAACAACCTTTGAAAAATTACGTGTTTTTCTGTTAATAAATTCTATTGGACTTTACAATTGAATGGTAACTCTTCAAAATTGGAGATGGAAACATAACTTTTTATAAAATAAAGACATTTATTCCAGTTTTAATAAATCAGGTCAGAACTTGGCAATTTGAAGAAATCCCGAATAAAGTCAATGCTTTTTTATGAACATTTAATTTAGTTGCATGATTACTAGTCGCCAAAAATTTATTTTGTAAAGGAAAAAAATTGAATTTACAAAAGACATTCTTCAATTAAAAATACTTTTAGTACTCATTTAAAAGAAATATTGTGCTTGAAAAAGTTCGTGACTCCATCTTCCAAGTATCTTTACTAAATGTAATATTGTGAACATAATAAAATGTTAAGCCTGCAGAATATTATATATGCCTACACAACAGTGAATATCAACATGGACGTGGTAGAGAATAGAGTATATTATAGAGTTGTTTTTGTGACAAGTGTTATGTACGTGGTAATAGTCAACTTATTACATTTAAGCCATATTGCAAGAGAGAGAAAGAAGCACTGGCAACAAAAAGGGGAAAAGAGACACGGAAAAAGTTAATAAAGAAATACCAAGAATTTCTTTGCGTGTGATAACAATATCATGGTCCCATTGAGTTTGCAAAGAATATTTCTCTTGTTTCTTTACTAACTGAATACATATTACACTCATACTAAAAATCCTCTTCTCCTTTCCTTCTCTCATCCTTTTTTATCTCTTCCTCTCTCGTCTCCATTTTCTTCTTGTTGATATCTAACTTTCTTCTTTTCTTCCAGCTCTTCTTCTCCTTCTTATTCATTCTCATATTGTCATCAACAACAACATCATATCATCATCATCATCTCACAACTTGCACACAAACAAAGTACACATACTTAACATTTCACCAGAGAGAAGAAAGTGTAAATGATGATGATATATAGTGGTAGTTTTTATTCGCTCACTGTATACAAGTTAATTCTATGCAATAAACTGGCATGCTCATAGTATCATATAAAATATAATAGATACATTATAATAAAAAACGTATATACGCTCGCGAGGTATAAAGAGGTATGTGTCCTTTTCTCTCTAGTTTCCTTTCAGTTTCATTTTATTATTCGTGTGTGTCTTTCTAAAGCTACCGGACTAAACGCCATGCTTTATCTGTAGAGATACAAGAGAACCACCATTATAGCTTTTTGTACAAAAGCACCACCAGTACAATTACGCAAGCACGAAACGCAAGCCATAAATGATGATATATAGTGGTAGTTTTTATTCGCTCACTGTATACAAGTTAATTCTATGCAATAAACTGGCATGCTCATAGTATCATATAAAATATAATAGATACATTATAATAAAAACGTATATAAGCTCGCAAGCTATAAAGAGGTATGTGTCCTTTTCTCTCTAGTTTCCTTTTCAGTTTCATTTTATTATTCGTGTGAGCCTTTCTAAAGCTACCGGACTAAATTTCATGCTTTATCTGTAGAGATACAAGAGAACCACTATTATAGCTTTTTGTACAAAAGCACCACCACCACCAGTACAATTACGCAAGCACGAAACGCAAGCCTTATTGCTTTTCCTCAGGAGAAGAAGTGGTAGTGTGTGATACAAGTTTGTTGTGAATTCAAATGAATACATTTCGTCTTATTGACTCTTGTTTGGTGGAGTTTTGTAGAAAGTGGAGATGGAGTGAGAAGAAAACCCTTATGTATCTTCCATGAAAAGTAGGTGTTTATTACGTTAGAAAGGGACATGAGCAATGTACATGTGGGTTGAAGAAGACTTTTTTTATATAATTTCTCCTGCTTTCATCGTACATCCAATATACATCTAGTTTAATATTTTAACAAGTAATGCATACCTATTTATTTCATTGGTATTATTATGCTGACGGTACTTTTTGCAGTAGTAGTAAATAGGTACGTGTAATTCTCAGTCAGTTTACAGTACTAAAAACTCTACTGTTTCGTTGGAAGAGTTAGGCATATTTTTTATAGCATCGTCTTTTGAGACACAATATATTACAATCTTTAGCTTTTTACTAGTGATAGAGGTAAACGTTAGCATTTACTTACGGACATGATATAACACGATGAAAGTCAAAAGTGCCGATAAAGGACACGTATCATATTATAATGAGCCCTTATTCACAATTATTTTACATTTTGATCAACAACTTAAAAATGTTCCCTTTTCTCATCTTCCTCCTCTTGAATGTCTTCAACTCTTTTCCCTTGTATTCCATCAACATTATTATTATTATTATTTTACTTTTTCATTCTCCTAGTCTTTTCATTCGGCTTTATATGTTTTGGAGGAACAAGCCGAAAGTGGGAACATTCTTTTTAATATCTAAAATACATTTGCTGTTGTTGAATTTAAGAAAGAATAAAGCAATCTTTTATACATATAACATCCTCTTCTTCTTCTTCACAATCTTTTCACGTTCCTCAAGACTTTTCTCAAAGAAATGGTTTACCCACTTTACCGACAATAACCATGTGTATCGCTCGCACCCGTCTTTCCTTTCCTTTGTGAAGAAAATGTAAAGAAAAACACAATGTACAACTCTTTTCCTTTCAACTCCTGCTAAAAAAATGTGGTAAAAATGCACTCAGCTTAGAGTTTCAAATTAAATCTTGTATATATATATACATATATACACACAATCTATCATCATTATTATCATCTCTGTTCAAAGAAAGTACAAACTTGTTCATTAGTCATTTGTTCACATTCCTGGTATGTCTCGAAAATGCAGTAAATCAACGAAAGGAGGGCCCTTTTTCAAGGGATCATTGCAAAATGCGTGAATTATGAAAACTTATTATTATGAACTACTTTGCAAAAGTTTTGATTTAACTGGACAAGATTTATTTCCTCTATTATAATAACTCATCATGCATATAAGAAGACAAAATAACTGCGAGTCAACAACCAACACCCCTCACTTTGTAAATGAAAAACTTTGCAGAAAACATAATATCATGTAACTTGCAGCCATTTTGAATTGTTTCATCTTGATTTATCGTCTAGATTGTTTGCATTGTCATTATATTCAGAAGCCACTACATATACTTTAAACTATTATATTAGTTCAGAGTTATAATATCTATTTATAAGTNTGCATTGTCATTATATTCAGAAGCCACTACATATACTTTAAACTATTATATTAGTTCAGAGTTATAAAGTATACATATTGGTAAGTATTATTCGTATTACTGACTCATAATTACGGCTATTAAGACATTATTATGGCGAAAAATTATTTACTGTATTCAAAACTGTTATTCTTCCAATCCATTAACTTGCCTGAATAGCGTAATAATCCAAGCTATATGCCTATACCTACTATTCCGAGAGAAATATTAAGACATTATTTTGGCGAAAAATTATTAACTGTATTCAAAACTGTTATTCTTCCAACCCATTAACTTGCCTGAATAGCGTAATAATCCAAGCTATATGCCTATACCTACTATTCCGAGAGAACGCAGAGAAGGGAATTAATACTTTGAAAAGAAGTAGTAATTGCCAAAAGTATAAACTTTGTATCGTCTTTTCAAACAATGGATACATCTAATCATTTCAGCTTTATTTGCCACTGCAGTACCATATTCTCATATAGCAGAAGAGATAATTTGAATCAGCTACATTACTGAATGTATACCGTGCATATCACTTTCTGTGGATATGATCACAATCAAAAGATATTTTGACTCGTTTCTGACAGTTTTCACATTTGCTCACAATTTATAGCTTTTCTAGCCACACCTCATGTCCTTTGTTCTGCAAAAGTTTCAACCATTTGACACAGTGAGAAAGTAAAGTTGATTCTCAGCTTACCCCTAAGAGTTGCTTCACTACACGATACTCCCGTTTACTGCTACTGAAAATTATCTATTAAGTAGGGTTGCCAGTTGCACACCACTACTGTGCTATGAAAAGAATGTCATCATGATTATGATGCCTATTCATTAGTTACATGAATTCTGTAATAAATTTAGCAATTGATACTTTTCCATTTTGCTGATCCCTTTCTTCGTCACTGAAATTGTATTAAAAATTTCAGTATCTCACATGTGTGGCTTCTGCTCATTGCATTACCATTACATATTACACAGCATTATAAAATAATATTCCGGATTATTCCAGACTCTTATTATTAATTTTTCTATTATATTTTTCTAAAAACATGTACAGTTTCTTTTTACATACTTGATATTTTATTCATTGTCCCCCACCCACACACAACACCCGTACCCAAAGTATGTAATAATGTTTCAGATTATTGAGAAGTTGCAGGCGATAAAAATGACACTTTATTAACGGATGAACGTGAAAGAATGTCTAATAATAGGATTATGATGACGGAAAGGGTGCATAATATCATGAAATGAAACTTGAGGAGATGCATTTATCCGCTGTGAAAAGAAAGGAAACATTGCTATGTAATACAGTGACAAGTAGTTAGATACATTGTACATTGTACATTGCAATTATGATTAAAATAGGTAAGTTTTTTATGAGTAGAAGCAAAAGCTGGATTATCAATTACATATTATATAGAAAATTACGTGGGTGTTACTTACGTTTTACTTGATAAACTTTATTATATTGTGTTCAATGTATTTGCAATTAGTTGGATTAGAGAGTAAGGCTAAAACCCAAAACTTTTTTCCTCCGGTAAAATTGGTATACGCAAGTGGAGATGAACTCGAATACTTGCAGAAAGCATTGATTTGAATGTAGTTTTGATACTACGTGTATTCAGTCCTTATGATAGCCTAAAGCAGAAGTAGCCTATAAATTGTTTCAAAGCAAAGTTAACATTAACTTTATAGAGGTACTATGTCCATAGAGTTACAGGCTTTTAAAGATCAATAGATTTACACTAACAACAACACCCTAACTAGAAATCCTTAGCGTGAAAATCAACAAATTAATTATCCGCAGGGGGTTCTTCTTTACTTGACACCATGTTCCAACACTTTTGCCATTAGGCTATAAGTTCACTGACAGCACACTAATAATATATTTATTTCACAATTTTACTCTCACACATCGGTTAATTTTTGTGCTGGTGACAATTTTAGTTTTGAATGGTAATTTGTAGCTGGCTTGGATATTAACAAAGTCTGGTACA
Organism: Homidia socia; assembly: GCA_036850745.1. NCBI lineage: Eukaryota > Metazoa > Arthropoda > Collembola > Entomobryomorpha > Entomobryidae > Homidia > Homidia socia. The sequence goes on from JAANSP010004343.1 coordinate 6,294, forward strand.
AGTACCCAAGTAGACGTTGTGCCGGTAGTGGTGCATGATTAAGTATAAAAAATTGCTCTCATTGGAGTTATCTAAAAAGTGTATATACATACCTGCTTGCTTAGTGCCTATATATGTGTGCATGTTCAGTCAACCATGCAGAATGAGTGCAAAGGAGACTAATGTAGTTAAATTTTGTATAAATAAAAAGTTTTGACTTTCCATTTTCTCTTAATAATACTGTTCCAACAAACTTTTAACGCAGTTAGGTTTCCCAACACATAACTGGTGGAAAAATATGGCATTTATTTTCCAGTGAGATCATTATGTTCAGGTGGCTGCACAACCACAAAAAATACATGGTGTACACTTTTCTGGGGCAAGCTGATAATAATATAAAAAGCTGACTGAACTATTACTACTAGTAGTACTACTGCCTGGCATTTTTTAGAACAAATTAATGACAGATCGTCGCCTGATACTTTTAGCCTTTATGTGGTTGATTTTGCATTGTTGTTCCTGTTTCCATTAATATCAAGCGATTGAATGACTTTTGGAGTTTAAAGAAACTAAAATGCGGAGAGAAAAAAAGTGCCACAGGGGTATATAATGACGTTTGTGTTTGTATTCTATTCTTTTATTAAAATTTCTTCCGGTGGAAACTCAAGCAATTACTTTTGGTGTAACAGGCAGTGTGCCTCTCTTCAATTTTTTCCCCATTTTATATATCGCATTCTCAGTTTTTTTGACTCTGCATATATTTACTTGAATAACGAAATGATCTCTTATGTTATGTGTTATGTTGTTAGTTGCTCTTTTTCTTCTGATAATAATGGAAAGCGTTCCAAAGCAACTCTTATCTCTTCAAGTGAGGATTTAATGGCGGGTATGCCACGTACAGAAAGCAAATCATTTCCATATTATCATCTCCACCCAATGCTTCTCTGCTGCTGCTTTTTTTCTCGGCTTGCATGGTGTGACCTGGTAAATTAATATGCAGGAATCAGCCAGTAGTAGACATGTATATGTACATGTATTTTTTATAAAATGTGTGTGCTTGCGGCTTACTCAAGTGAAATCAAGTGACTCACTAGAGAAATGAAATGAGCAAAAACGCTGTTGTAAAAGAGGGAAGGTTATTACTACTACCAGAGGAGAGAGAGAGAAAGGGCATCAACAGCAACTAGCAGTACACAAAACAACACTTTTATAGTTAAAAGAGTCAAAGGAATTTTTCTAATTTTCATGCTTTCTTCTTCGTTTAATTTTCTTGCTCTGTGTTGTGTGCATTACGGGAAAAAATAAAAATTATACATGTACAATGTACAGAGAAAATAATATTACTTTGACACGCTTGAGTAGCTTCCTGGCGCAGAATAATAATGACTAGGAAAAAAATATTTTGTTGGAATATGAACAGGAGACTTGGAAAAGAGAATGTGACAAAAAAAGTGTGGAGGAGCGCTCGTTCACTCTCAAATCATAACATGTAAATAATGAACTTTGGGATTAAAAGTCATTCTTTCACGAGTTAAAAAAGTCATTCATTTATTATATCGTCTACACAATTTGCTGCTGCTGCTGATGATGATGTTGAAGATGGAATTTCATTCGTTAGGAGTGATGGCTGTTGCAGGCGTTGTGCTGCTTATTCTTATGCTTTCTTTTGCGTACTTCATCTCATCATCGCACTTTTTTACTTTTCATAAAACACATATTATGACAGATTAAGGATTAGTTTAATAAAACATTATTTATTGTGAATTTATGTAGATGACATTTTTAATTCCGAGTTTATTGTTTTGGTGCGGGTGGTTAATGAAAAGTGGAAATATGACCAAGCATCAATTTATTGCATAGGTATAAATATTAATTTTTATATTTTTAATATTGCACCTGATCTAAATGTATGAGCTGAGTGAAAACAGTACTCTCTGCTGAGTGGTAGCATTATCCATTCGCATGCATAATAGATCAGCTTAATCCTGATCATAAATTATTAAAAAACGAGAAATCCACATTTAATTCAATTTTGTTTGTCCTTTTCTAAATGTCATACTTGTCACCCCTATCAGCTTAAAAAAGTATACATTTCCATCTTATTAAATGCGCAAAGTAATCTCTCAAACTGGAATAAATGATACGCAGACTTGTATAAAAAAATTAGATTAAATTTAGAAGTAGCAGTTCAAAAACTGGGATTTGACACATCACCTAACCCCCACAAAGGAAACCAAAAACACCCTTTTCATCATCCACCATCCTCTGAGCAATATAGAATACGGCTCACCTCTTTGCATCTCATCTTTATTGCACTCCAGCGAGGACAAGAAGAGCGGTACACAAAGAAGATAAAAAAGTAGCAGACTCCACTGCGGCATCCTTTTCACTTGAAAATGAAAAGTATAACAATATCTTTGTATACAAATAAATATACGTGAAAGGAGCTGCTGCCAACAAGAAAGTCAGGAAAGGGTTTAGTGGTGATGGTTATTATAGGTTGCATCATCGTGCTAATATTAACTCTTTTGAAAGAGGATCAGAGAGGAAAGAAGAGCCGGGGTTAAATAAAATACAAGAGACACAGATCAATTGCAGGTTATGCACAATACAATAGACATATATACAGACAGAATATATAATTTTTATACAGTCAAAAATACTGTGACGAAACGGGTACTGCTGCTGCTGTTGATGACGATGATTTGTAAATCGTATGCCATGGTTTATCTTACAAATTTTTCAGCAAAAGCAGTAGTAGTTATATTGGTATTATTATATTATACACATTCATGTTCCAAAGTTGAATTGAAGGTGATGCGATACTATGACAGAAACGAGTGTAATCTTTTTTCAAAATTCAATATTGTAACCACTCACCTACACCTCACATGGCACATCTGCTTGAAAAGCAAGCTCGGTAAAATATCAAAATGGAGAGTGTTAGTGTATTCTGTACTTTTGTACAATTTGTATTCATCGTATATCTACATAATAATAATAAGAGCTGGATGCTTGTCTCGTTGGTGCACCATTGTGGAATAAATTGATACGTACATTTTTGTAACAGGAACCCCATTCGTTGTAAAAAAAGAAATTCTATTTTATTGTAACCCGAATAAAAGGTGCATGTAGATTCGCTGATGGTGGTGGTGATATGTTGAGATTAGGGAAACTGAGTGAGTGTATATATACATGTATGAGAGCATTTCCTGGTTCATCCAGTTTTCAGCAATATCAATATGAAACTGCTAGTTCCAGCAAAAATGTATTTATTTACTACTTGAATGAAATCCTTTTTCAATTGAATGTCACAGTTGACAATTGAATACATGCGCATACCTAAATGCAATAATGTTATGAGCTCGCATAGCTTTTATTAGCTCACAGCAGGGTGTTGGACACCCACTAAAGCTTAATTCTTTTGAAGACTGGATGAAAATTCACACTGATCAACTAACAATATAAAACGACTCTTTTTCCATATTTTCCCCCGTCATTCGCTGAGTAAAAGTAACTAATTACGCTTTTGTAGAAAATTTCATAAAGCTTATTTGATCATGATTAAATTAACTTTTTCTTTAATAAAAGCTAACAACTTTGTCAATTTTTGCTTGATTTTTAGCGTCAACCAAGCGACAAAAGCTGGACAGTGACGGAGAGGAAAATAGCGATGGGGAGGACACGCTGTCCGGTCATTATGCAACTTCTGGAGCAACTCCGGGGGAAGTCCAGGTGAGCACCCAAAAGGATGACTACGATCAAAGTCCGCCGCCGCCAACATCCCTACGAACACGATCTCAAAGTCCTAGCCGAGATGTGGCACTTGATATGAAAACGACAAACAAGGATCGGCGAATGTACACCTCATCATCAAGTCATCATCATCATCAAGGCAATGACAGTTTATCTCCGACAAATTACTCTATCAAAAACATGGTAGATCCCGAAACAAATAATAGCCATTTGAATAGTTCTCTCACTGAAAGTGAGCCATCGGCGGATGATATTGCA
>JAANSP010004344.1:0-10285 GCA_036850745.1 Homidia socia
CATCCTCCACTTGTCCTTCTTTGTGAGATTCCTCATGGAATCCACAAACGCCTCCGATTTTTCACCCGCTCCCACAATAAACGTGGCTTCAACCCATTCCACAAAGCAGCAAGCAACCGGTCCCAGTATGGCGATTTGAAATCCGGGTCGTAGCAACTTTGTCCAGTGTCGTACGCAAATGAACTCTCCAAAGGCAGTGACATACAGAAAGGATGAGTGGTGCGTGGTTATCAGCGGATGAGCATGAATTTTGTTAAAGTAGCGATTTAGTAGTTCCTTCTCCCTGTAGAAGTGAATTAACTGATTCCCTGTTAAAGAGCATCCCAATCGGCACCTGAATTTACCCTTTCTATCCCTACCCTCGTCACCATTGTCGACTTCCAGAAGCTCCTCGGGTTTGATTAAAGTCAACCAGTGGGTAGAGCAATGAAGCGTAAGAATTCCACTGACCTGCCATAGAAAGCAAAGGTCCCCGCAGTTCAATAGCCAATATCCAGTAATGGCCACCAGGGGAGCATACTCCCACTTTGGGGAAACTTCCATTTCGAATATTATTCGGAGAAGTTGGTGCTCCGGCAATGGTACAAGATAACCGCACCAAATATCAGTGGAATCACAATTGTCAGTGTGGCGCCAGCAAAGAGGAGCGAGTCGGTTGTCTTCCGGAATTTTATGACTTCCTGATTGCCTTCCAAGCTGGACTCGTACAATTCTACGTAATTTAAAAAAACAATGCTAATTAAAATGATTTTTTCCAAGAATATGATAAGTCACCTTGATATTTGAGAAGGTGATCTATGGTCTTGTTGACCAACTCCATGTACTCCCTCCGCATCTGGAGCAATCTTGCCAACAGAAACCCAATGAGTGGAAGTGAAGCTGCGGCGTACATCAAATGAGCTAATGCAACGAGATTGTCATAGTCCTTCATCGTGTCTTGCTTGCCGTTGTTCATGATACGCCTCGTCGAAAATATCTATATCACTGCCGTTTTCCCTGTCTTTTGTCATCAGTTGGATGGCGTGGATAACGGCAAATGGCCCAAGAAAGCACATATAGACAATTAGAAACATAACATTGCCACGAAGATAAACATTTAGGTTTAGCTTTATGCGGTTGGTGGAATCGTCCCACAGGAAAAATGAGCAGGTACTGAACCTCATGAATTTAAAGCGCCATGCGCAAATTTGCAAAAATTGCTCGGAAATCATCGCAATAATTCAATGGGATTTTTTTAACACAATCAAAACAGTTTGCTCGTTATTTAAATAATCAAAACGTGTTGTTGGGAGGGTTTCTTAATTTTAACAATTGTAATCTTTAAAATAATACGCTGTTTACAACCTGTAGACACTGAAATGCCTCAGGCTTCAAGATACATATATGCTGTATATGCTTCCATTTAATTTAGGCTCACAATCGTTCCCCTGCTTTCACTTCCTGATAATATGTAACTTAAAATACTGTTTCTTGGAGCCCATTTTTATTTTGATTGAGTTGTAAACTTTTCAAATTTAATATTATTAGGTAGCAAAAGCTATAAGTAACAAGTTTTAAACTTTTCATGAAACGCTCCTCAAAAATAAATATTATAAAGTCGATTTCATTTCAATATTCCTCTCACAATTTAAAACTCTAATTGCTTAAAGTTTTATTTAGTTACAGCAACCACTTGTTTCAGTCTGAAAAACATGAAATGTATTATTGAAATACAAATCAATTTCAACTTTTTTTACAATTAATCATTAATTATTCGATATAATAATATACTAATACTAATATGTTTTATTGATTGAATTCTGCAAAAGTATTGTCTAAACACAAAAGAAAATAACCAGCAAAAAAGTATCAACTCAAATACGTATCCAAGCCAAATGAATTCATACAGTAAAGAGTTTCAAATTGTAATAAAATTATATGCCAGCAGCAATTATAGTTATGCAGCATTAACGTGCCAAACTTTTTAAATCGTCAAAAATTGAAAGCTGAGATTATCATATTTACAATAAATATTGATGACCATTCATTAAAAGTATAATAAATAATCAACTTTGGACTTGAAAGACTTGTTGCCACTTTCCCCAGCTAACCAATAACTTGATTTACAACTGTTTCAACACAAAGCAAATTGTTAATTTTTACTAAGAAAACCCCCATTATTTTACAAAAACAATAGTCATTTAAAATTTATCATTCTGATGAAATTCAAAACGTTTTTGTTATAGCGACAACAAGGAACAATTAAATTGAGGAATAAAACAGCTTGGTTTTTTCTGTGAGAGGTATAAAAGCGGATGAACCGTCGTAACTTGCATCTAAAACATTTTTGGTTCTTGTTGAGAGTTTTATATACATCAGTGTGCTGCAGCTTTATTATTATCTTTTTGAAAATAGAAAATATCAGTAAATTTGTCTTCAATGATAGGTTCTTCTTGGTTACTTGAAGCTTGGTTCAAAATCAAAATATTTTGGAATATAATCGAAAAAAAGTTTGGAAAAATTCTGTCATGAAATTAAAAAGAAGAAGAACGTTTCTTTTATCACATTGATTAATTTTAATTTATAAGCTACCAAATTCACATGCAGATTTCAAATGTTAACCATGGCCAAATTTGATTTTTGTCGTCGCTATCATACATCTGGTCTTGAAACGAAAACTTTACTTTTATTTATTTAAAGTTGGAATAGACAGTTTTCATCGTTGAAAATTAACCTGTTCGGTAAATCCTGTTTTACTTATTTTCAAATTTTATTTTAAAAAAGTCGTAAAAATAAATTTCATTGAGGAAATTGTTGAATTTTACTCGGCAAGAAATGTCTCCATGAATTCATTCAGACAATGCAACATAAACGCTGAAAGCATATACAGTTCCACAAATATGAAACAATGGTTTGAAATTAAAGAAAGCAAATGAAAAGACAAGAACGTCTAAAACTTAGTTTTTCAAGCTTCCACCATAAACACTTTTTCACACAAGTTTCAAACTTATTTTCCGGTGAAATTGCTAATTGCGATTTATCTTTATCATTAAAAGTTACTAGAGCGTAACATCCTAACCCATAATAAATAACTATTGCTACAAATTAATTTTTGCTGTTCCAAAAACAAACATTTAAAAAAAATTAAACGAAGTTGAAAATTCCTGATTGTCTTAAATAAATGCTGTTTTGACCATAATATTCTTTTGGATGAACCTACCGTTTTTTATCTACATTCATTTTAATTGCATAATTACCAACGAAAAAATTGCATACAAAAAGCAGACATCGTCTAGACATCAATAAAAGTAAACAATGAGCAGTTATTATTACATAGCATGTCGATTGATCATGCTGGATACATGCGAATTTTTTTATAACTTTATCTTGAACCTTAATTGATACTCTTCACTGCGCTTTCCATACTCGAAAAATGTTGCTTGATTAATTACAATATTTTCATGTTAATATGTACACACATATTATTCTCAATGAATGGGGAAGAAGAATGAATTAACGAGCAGTATGAGCAAGCAATATTGATACACTAAAATAAAATAACTACTAACTTGCTTATGTGTATTGTGCCAGATTCAGTCGCAATATTATGACCGTTGCAAACATTTTTTCATGCATTCTGCTTCTTTAGTCACTTACTTCTCAACAGTGGCCCACTAGTCTACAAACAGAGATGTATTTAAATGAGGTAATAATAATATGCGCTGTTTTATAGAAGGAAAGAAATGAAACAATTAAAAGTAAATGATTCCCCTATATCCGTCCATCGTAAACCATGATTGCAAAATCAATTAAAATTTTGTTATAAATAAAAAACAAGCATATTTCTAGTTTCTTAAGAAATGCTCAAACTGAAATGAAACTTTATAGATTTTATGTTTAAAGCAAGCTCAAGCTATGATTTTAATTTTCATTTGTTCATTGTTATTACCCCTGATGAGCATCTGAGAACGCAGGTCGAAACGTTGGGTCACTTTTTATAAAATAAAAGTTTTGATAAAAAACGCTCGTTGTAAAGTTTCCTATAATTTTTACTTATTCAAAAAAAATTTGTTTTATTGCATGAAATTTAATTGAAAAAAATAAATCGTATTTATTACTAATCTAATTTTGTATTAAATCACATTTTGCAAATAAAACAGCATATAAAATCAATCACAACCATGGAACGTGACAAATTGGTAGTAATATTCCATAAACATCGTCATAATTTTTTCATCTACATCCAAAGTATCTGATTTGATCAAAAATACTAGGTAGTAAGAAGTAGTGGTAGTTTGTAGAGTGCTATCGTGTGAGTACTAGTGTGAAGGTTAATGAGCTTCGTAGTGAACTCTGCGAAGCTTCTTCCTTTGACTTGTTTTCATTCGTCCCAACAACTCTCTTTGTTTTTGCCAGCAATCATCTTCTAGGCTCTAGCTACAAAAATTTACATGATAGAAGATATCATCAAGTGTTATCGTGGCACCACACCACCATGACCTTTTTATTACATGTTGCCAATATCAAAGTTATTACTGTTTTTTTGGTGTGCTTTTAATTGCCTATACAGAAATTATCCTAGAAGGTAGCGATAACGATATTATGAGTTGTTGTAGTAGTGAACTGATAGTGATATTTATTATGATTCGGTTAATATGTTGACCAAAAAGCAATAAAAACTTCAATTACCGTACCTAGTACCTATAATTATCCGTAGGGTTACTTACAGGATAATACTAGTATATTTCAATAGGACAGATTACTAAATGGCTCCGATCATTTTTTGATGCAAATAAAATTATTTGATGACTGCTAATGTACAAGCTATTTTTATATTACATGATTTTGCTATTTTTTCAAGAAATACATAAGTAAAGCTGTGAAGAAAGTGCGCAAATGGTATTACTATCATTATTATTACAGATTTATGATGAGAACGTTTTAGGTAGTGTTAGTGTTCATATTTAGTATAAACGCAATGTAACATCTATTTATTTTTTAAGCATGTCATACTTTTGTCTCTCTGTCCAGCGACACTTGGCGTTTTTATTTTTATGTGTGATAAAATTTGTCATCATTCGGTCATTTTTGCATTTGCGCGTTATCATAATATTATTAACTACGTAATTTTGCACGGCAGATTTTTTATCGCAACTTTGCTTTACTGTCTCTGGAGTAGCTTTATGTTTGTTTATTTATTTATGTAAAAATTATGTACATCAAAACATTGACCTACTCTTATTCACGCCAGGAGAGTTGGTAAAAAATATGGGAAGAAAAAGGAAAAAGTGTACATCATCATTATTATCAAAGCAGTTGGGTTGAGAGGTTAATCGTTTATTTTCTTTAAATGAAATTTTAAGAGAAAGAGTACCTATATGGCTATACAGCAACTCACAATCAGTGCAAAGTTTACACTGGAAACTGCGAGCTTCCACACAAGCAGCAACAGTGTAACTGTGTTGTGTTTTTATGCACACAATGAACTAGGCTAGCCATGCCATAAAAAGATGACGAGACATGCTAAAATTTTCTTGACTAAACTTGAGCGTTCAATCAACAAAAATGACATTCAACCTTTCCTGTAAGAATATCCAGTATAGCAAATGGGGCTTATCATCATCGTCGTCAAACACAACGAACCTAGCAAAAAAAACGTAAAAAGGTTATAAATTAATGCTGAAATATTTGCAAGACAAAATAATAATAATAATGACATGGAACAACTTTTGTATGATGACCATCGACCATCATGCTCATCATCGTCATCATCATCGGAATGGTGAATACCACACCCAAGCCAGTAGCTCAGTGACGACGGCCGTGGAGCGAGCTCCAGAAAATAAATAATAATAGCTTGTGGAATTTTGCAGTGTTTTAATTTATCTATTAATTAATAAAATAATATATTTCCATTACTACTTACCTTACTGCGTTGCCATGTCAACAGACGCGGAGAAACAAGCATTAATCGACGAAAATGCAGAGCTTCAGGAGAGCATCGGAGAACTTCCGGAAATTGCTGCATTGTCCACAGCATTTCGTGGGGAAGTGAATTTGCTCCGCAGTCAAAATTTCCATGATGGCCCCTCCTCAGCAATGAATGGACCTTCAGTGACGACAATAAACACGGAGCGTCATGGAAACAGCATTCTTCCTCCAAATAGCATGATGTACACAGCCTCACACATGAGTACCATGCACAGAAGTACAGCCATTTACACCACGCCGGAGGAAACTGGAGGTCAAGGCGGAACAAGTGGAATAGCTGGTGCGCTCATGATCGTTAACGCGGCCTTGGGAGCGGGTCTCCTCAATTTCCCATCGGCGTTTCACGAGGCTGGTGGCGTTTTTTATGGAAATGCGGTTCAACTTGTAAGCAAAAAATATAAATATTTTACACCTGAAAAATAACTTTGTTTTAAGCATTTAAAATAATTATTATATTTTCTCTTATTTTAGTTTCTTCTCCTGTTTATCTACCCATCTCTCTGTACACTTGCCTACTGCTCAGATTTCAGCAAGGCGAGAACTTACCAGGATATAGTCAGTTTTATGTTTGGCCGAAGAGCGGAAAGAATCTGTGCGATATGCATAACCATCTACTGCTTTGGCACGTGCACAACATTCCTTATCATTATGGGTGATCAATTTGACCAGGTGTTTACGGCCATTTTCGGACACCAGTTTTGTCACACGTGGTATCTCAACAGAAATTTTACCATGATTGCTGGAGCCATTCTTTTCATCCTACCATTTTGCTTTCCCAAGAAAATTGATTTCTTGAAACATGTCAGGTAACTGAATGGTTTTTATAGATTAATTGAATTAAATATGATTCCGTTTGTCTAACTCAAATTTTTAAATTTGACAATTTCAGTTCTGTTGGCGTGGTTGCTGTGATTTACGTTGCTGTTCTAATCATCACCCAATACATCAGTGGAAAATATACTCCCGGCGAGATAAAAACTCGTCCTTCCTCATGGACCAATATTTTTACCGTTGTTCCCACCATTTGCTTTGCTTACCAGTGTCACGTCAGCACCATTCCCATCTACTCCTGCTACAAACAGAGGAATTTCAAAACATTTCTCTGGTCCTCCTTCCTCGCTCTTCTGATATGCATATTTATGTACACGGTATCTGCGACATTTGGTTATCTCACTTTTGGAGGTCTTATCAACAGCGATGTCCTCCTCAGCTATGACTCCAATGATCCCTGGGTGCTGGTTGCTATTGTGGCCATTTCCGTGAAAACATACACCACCTACCCGATTCTCTGTTTTTGTGGCAACGCAGCAGTTACCGACTTGTGGGTGGAGTACCAAGAAGCTGTCCGGGGCGTGCACGAGGTGGATCCTAGACAAAAGGAGAAGGTCAGACTTACCAGCGTTAGTGTTTGGTTTACCGTGAGCTTGCTGACCGCCATTTTCGTTCCGAATATCGGGGCGGTTATTAAGTTTTTGGGATGTGCGGCAGCCATATTTATCTTTATTTTGCCGGGTATGAAAAGTTACCATTTTGAAATAATTTTAATGCACTAATTATATTGAAATTTAATTTATAATTTCCTCTGTATTTTATAGGAATGTGTCTGATGAAAATTGCCGAGTTTCCAGATGGCTTTACACAAAGCATAAAACCAAGATTTTGGCTGCAGGCTATCGGCTCATTATTTATTATCGTTGGAGGATTTCTTTTTGGAGTGGTGACCACCAATGCCGTTCTCTACAACTTTTTCAAGGAGCACGCTGACCCGGAACCTCTATGCATGCCTCTATAATATTTCATTCGTTTATTCATAGCACGATAGGGTTTCAATTACCATTCTGTTGTTTGTGTTTTCGTTCTAGATACTGTTTTAATGGTGCGTTCAATAAAAATAGTTATGTGTTGTGTATATCTTGTCCAGTTGGTTTTCATTTTACTTTTGCAAACTGGTTGAGCTTTGTCAGAAAAAAACTATAATGGCCTAGCCAATATGTTTGCTATTGATTTCTTGATAGACGAAAATCACCAAATGAAATTCATAAAATTCCAAGTTTTTAATTTAAGTTGAGCTTTAGCGAATGACAGTGGTCGTAATTGAGTTTTAACAATGAGCAAAACTGGAAATTCAGGGAAGACCGTACTTTCAACAAGTCAGATAGACAATGTTTTAATTTTTGTTATGCAAAGCTGCTTTTATAGTGATTTCGATGGTCGGAAAATAGCAAACTTAAACAATAGTTTATGGAGGAAAGTAATAAAAAATACAATGACATGAAAAGATTTTAAGTTTAAATAAATTCTTAAAGCAGACAAAAGATCATTGTTTCCCTGACACAGTGGCCATAGGTTGAGTCATTTTCTAGAAAACTAGTATAAAATGGATGAGAATGACTTGGAAAGCAGGCTGCTGAAAATGTTTGAGAATATAAACTGTATAACTACGTTAGCTGATGACAAACAAATCTATGCTTATTTTTATTTAAAAAACAAAATCTCTGTGAATGGTTTCACAATCGGGTCGTAGCAAAAATCTGCCTGAAGGATCATCCATGGGGGAATCAATGCACCCAAAACCTGGAGATTTATGCATGTCACATGTACCGGTTTGACATAAAATTTGTTCCTTTCAACCCAAAACAAACAAAGAGCTACACTTTTCCCTTGTATGCCGTATGGTAATGAATGAATATTTCTATGGTTGTAAACGAATAGTTATACTTTCATTTCTTAGTTTATTACGTATTTTACCAATCTTTCCTGATAAAAAGCCCAACAGTCATGTAGTTTTCAAAATAAATACTCCACCAAATACAATGCCCAAAATTTCCAGTGAAATTTATTATGCATGCATATACCAATATTATGGTGACAGTTGTGAAGTATGGTAAGATGATGGTTTGCTGTTACGAGATTGCCTACATTTGTTGGTATAATTTATAACACAAAAAACCAATCAATTTTCTTGGTAAAGTGTAAGGATATGTTCAATACAGAAACTAACATTGAAATTGAGAAAATATATTCAAATATTTGGTTTCATGGAAACTTTTGCTTAGGTTTGAATCTTTAGTAAATGCTTCTCAAATCAAAACTTTTACTTTACAGGTTTATAGAAAACTAAATAACAATTGCTTTAAGCTGAAACTAAAGTACTTAAATTGATTGTTGTCGAATTCCATGGGAACTATGAAGCTAAGTTCTAGCGGCTTCAGCTGCAGCACGAAAGGCTTTATCTGCAGCCTCTTGAGCTAATACTGCTGCTCGAAAAGCAAAAATCTTCTGAAATATCTGCTTTTCCATCCATGATGCATCCCAAAAAAGATAATGACCATGTAATGCAAATGTAGCATGTTATGTAGCTACGGTGGATGTAAAGAGATCAGACAATTACACGTAGTGATAAGCCACGGATTTACTTTGATACTCGGTGAAAAAAAATAGTCCACTGATAAATTTGGCCATAAACATGCATGCTATCAGAGAGAGATAAGATTTTTTTTATAAAACAACAGATTTGCCCGACTAAACGCAATTTTACTACGATGCGAATACCGGTGACAGATAAAATTCCACCAAAGCTGCTCCTACCGATGGAGAGCAAGAGAAAATAGGATTGGCTTAGATTAGCTGTTATAGTTGTTGAGATATCGTGTTGACAGACAAGCAGACTCAAAGTTCAACTTTGCATTTGCACTATAAGTTATTGTATATTTTTTCTCACAAAATTGAGCATTATACTTTTCTAAACTAAAATTGCAAGCGTTCATGCAATTCACATAATTTCTGCACTAATATCCGTCTACAAACGGACCAAATTATACGGACACACTTTTTCACTAAAACTTAAATTAGAATCGGTTACTGAAGAAAGACAATTAAAAATAAATCCTATTCACAAATCGACAAGCTCTTTAGAAAGATACCAAATTATTAGAATATATTATTATATTAATAATCAATTTTAAGTTGACTTTTAGTGGGCATAATGGCAGCACAAGATGAATCTTGGAAGAACGACATAAAAACCAAGCTTTTCGAAATGTAAGGAGCCAAATCAAAAACCCCCACTTCCAACGGCCTAATGGGGCTTTTATTTCTACTGGACAAAACGGAACAAGAGCAAGAGTCTGGATTCACCAGTCCATTTTGGAAAACGCTGCGCGTAGCTTACAATCAAAATGACAATGACGTGTTGAAAGAGTATGCCGATCGTATGATAAAAGACGCTGGGGAATGGGAGCAAAATCCGAATTTTCTTGCTGCGCTACTACGAATCTACGATTCAATGGCTGAACCAAACAGCGCTGATCATCAA
>JAANSP010004345.1:0-10285 GCA_036850745.1 Homidia socia
TGAGATTAGCATCTCTCCGTATAAAGTTTGCAATCTTTCTTTCTTCATTTTCATGCTTAACATAATATTATGCGAGTTTCACTTTTTTGTTTATTTGAAGAGATCAAAATCAGAGTAAACGAGCAAAGTAAAGCTATGAGCATGCATTCGGAGCAGAGAGTCCATGTACTTTTACTGTGTATTTTTAGCTACAAGTACATACATATTGCATACATTGTTATTATTCATTACACACTATTAGGCTTAGTCAGGGTCACCTTTTGTTTTGATGTTGCACGATAACTACATACGAGCATAGGTATGGATTTAGCTCATAATATCTTTTGTTCGTGCAGCAAAATTATTTTGCCCTGTAGATTAGAAGAATGGATGTATATACAAACTGCATAGTCCATCATGTAGAATATTTTGTTTAGTGGAAAATGTGCACGGCTGGTTGGCTTTAAACGGACCGAGAGGACGAGACCAGCGATGATGATGATGACTGATGATGAGTCAAGTAAAATAAAAGAATCCTTGGCTCATGTTAAGTTTCACTTTACGTTTAGCTCAGTTTGAGCAATGAGGATGATGCTAATGGCGTAGGTACGTAATGAAGAGTGAAAGTCCTCTCCACTTTTTTTCTATTTTTCATGAGCATGTACCACTTTATGTTTAGCTCAGTTTGAGCAATGAGGATGATGCTAATGGCGTAGGTACGTAATGAAGAGTGAAAGTCCTCTCCACTTTTTTTCTATTTTTCATGAGCATGTACCTACACAACTCAGCTTTTAGTTTATTATTACAGTGTCCCAAAGACGAAACACATGAAAATGATGGTGATGTTCCAAGGATGTTGTCAGTCCGATGATGAAAAACTTGAGCGCATTGCCACAGCTAATAGGTCTTAGTTATGAGTGCTCATAATATAATAGCAAATCCATCATAATAATTACACACATGAAGATGATGATAAGGAGGAAAGATAAGAGGAAATAATCTTTATATGCCGGACCCCAGTTGTTTTTGTGTGCCGTGCTGTGTTCGTGTAAGCAGTAAACTTGTATATTTTTTTCGTCTTCTTTTCATCATCACGAACATGTTGGATGGGAGTCAACAGAAAGGAGCGTTATCATCATGGCAGAAATCGCTGGCGTTCAAGATGAAACCTAAATATAATCTTTTGGATTTTTATTGCATACAGGAACGTATATACCTTGTTGAAAAATTCCGCACATGAGTGCTCACACGTTACTGTTGTTGTTATATCATTGGATTGGCAAGCCACAAAACCAACTCATCTTAGATGAGTGTTAACTATTTTTATTATTACCACATTTAAAAAACATCGAAAGGGCATTACATTTATAGTTTGGGGTTATTTAACATCTCGGCAAACAAGGAAGATGAGTTGAGAATCTTTGATGTTGTATTTTTTATTCCTGTTGTTCTTGCTTATATTTTTATATCCTATTTCTTTCAACTCTTCCATTTTTAGCTACGCAAAAGATTTAGAATCCTAAGAATTGCTGCTTTGATGTTATGAGGACACCAACATTAGCACGTTTTATTGGAATGGATGTGCTGAAGATCCCAGTTTGTAGAGAAGATCAAAAATAATACGAAGACTTTTCAGGATCTAAGCTTGAGTACACAATTGACCAAGGTCAAAATTAGGACAGGAACGGCAGCTGCAAACTAATAAAAAATTTATATTTTTTGCAAACTTGACGTTATAGTACGAGTAGATGAGCAAGAATGGGCAATAAAAAGACTGCGCGATATTCTTAAAACATCATAACTACTTCTGGAAGTTGTTTAACTCCAGTATGGATTAAGAGGTTTTTTTATTGCAATTTCAATAAGCTAAGCTGTAATTATCAAGAACTTTATGGTACGCGACATGAGATTAAATACGGGACTTTTGAAAAAATTCTTGGAAAATAAGCTGCTCGAATCTTGGAAAAGATTTTAGTCCGTTTGAAGACTTAATATTTTCCTTATCAAACCAATTCAGCTTTCCCATAAAAAAATTTAAACGTGATGATGTTGAAACTCATTGCGTAAAATTTCACTCCTCTAATTATAAAATATACCAATAAAAATATGATCAGCTTTAAAAATAATTTTTTATCAGCAAAAATCTTTTTTAGTTGAATTAAGTCATTCAAGCAGTTATGTACGTCTATTGCCATTTCAGAATTCTGCCTTCTTATCTTACGCACTAAATAATATTATATCATGATCATCAATTTCGCCGCGTATCACTCACAAACAACCGCTGCTGTCATCAATCATCAAAATTGTGCCAATTAAGCAATGCCAAACAATGTTTATAGCCATCACCATCTTTTCATCTTCAATGACCACACCATCATATAGCTTCTCTATCTTCAAAAATGTCCTTTTCTTCGTAAAAACGCTACTACCATTCATATAATCTCCGTAACATTTTTTATACTTTAATCAAGCCATTTTCAACGTAAATACGCAAAAAAAGTTTATTTTTTTGCAGGACACGACGATGACGGCAAACAACATCAAGCAAATTGTTACCTTCAACTGCGAAACCACTACTCTAAACTTGACGCATCAAACAGAAAGTGAATGAGGCTAAAAGTAAGCCAATCGAACATGACGAGACGAGGAAATACCGCTGCAAAAATATACATGAAAGTTGTACACTTTTTGGAGGAGGAATTTACAATTACCATCACTTTGTAAATTCTTCTTAACGGACAACTTTTTCTTCATTTTTTTTCTTTCTTGGAAGGAATAAAAAATATTGAAAGGGGCACACCATAAATATTCATAAAATTATTATAATAGTTTTTTTCTTCGTCTCAAAATGAATATGCATATTATATTCACGTTTCTGTCTATATTATACGTAATCCATAATAATGGCACATATACATCATCATTTATAAAAGTTAATTGAATTAGATAAGTATTCTCAATCCCTTCATCAACATTGTCATCTCTCTATCCATCCATCCATCTGACTTTGTCTACCTTGCCTGTGGTGGTAGTGATGCGATACTGTGTGTCAGTGTTCGTTGGTAATTCGTGATGTTTTTGACAGAGAAAAATGCAAAAAAATAAAAATGTTCGTAGCAAAGTGGATATTGCATAATAGTAAATGTACCTTTGGCTCGTATGGGCATATATCATCACATCTGTCTAAAAAAGTAAAAAGATTTTTTTTTCTGTCGTTCCCGATTTTTTTGGTAGTGTATTCAACTTTGATAACATGAGCCTGAACAAATTCCTCTCATCTGTCATTGCAATTGACAATTTCAACTTATATAAGCCATAAAGGCACATTTTACACGCAAATAATAATAAGGATGATGATACTGATGGAAGATAACGTATGAACTTGTTGAGATGTTCAATGTAATCCAAGTAACAAAAGAACAAGCAGTACGTAATGGATACGCAACTTTTTTTATTAATATTAATATTATTATAGATCCAAAAATCACTTTTAGAAGGACCCGTGCTGTCATACTCCCAGAATGAACGCATGTCCGAACAAAACTTTTGTATATCAGTCAGCAGTATCATCAAATCATGTACACTGTAGTGAACTTCGTCTCTTTTCTTTTTGCTCATTTTTTGAGTTGAGTGAATAATTGGTGTTTTGCAAAAGTAGGTAAAAGCTATCATCTTTCGAGTCAAGCGAAATAAATCCAACATGGCATGGCTAACCAATAACATAAAGCACACTAAACACAACATGAATCATCATCGTCATCAACAACAACACAACAAGAGAACAACATGTTGTGTGTGCACATTTTTTACACCTTGCTTTTTGGTGAGTTTGTTGCAACAAGTTGCATAAGTAGGCAAGATCATCATCGTCATCATCGTTATACTTGCATTTTTTTCACTTTGTTGAAGAATCAAAAATGTTCAAAGATGATATGCTGGGATGGATGACCAGTTATTGTAAAGTTATTATAATGATGAGATGTGTAAGCAAAAACCAAAAGGAAGAAGGGGGATGAATAAAAAAGTGGAGGAACCACTTGTTCATTTCTTATAAAAATCATCATAATCATCGTGGCATTGCTAAAAAGCTTAAGCCATACTGCTCTACGTACATACAATATGTAATAGCTTTATCATCATATTATATGGATGGATTGATAAAGCGATTGCTCCTTCTGATCACTACGTTTATGCTGGGATGGATGACCAGTTATTGTAAAGTTATTATAATGATGAGATGTGTAAGCAAAAACCAAAAGGAAGAAGGGGATGAATAAAAAAAGTGGAGGAACCACTTGTTCATTTCTTATAAAATCATAATAATCATCGTGGCATTGCTAAAAATCTTAAGCCATACTGCTCTACGTACATACAATATGTAATAGCTTTATCATCATATTATTTGGATGGATTGATAAAGCGATTGCTCCTTCTGATCACTACGTTTCTATAAAAATCCAATAAACGAATAGCAGTAATAATGATTACGACTTGAATGATGATGATCATCACATGCTCCACTACAAAATTTATCATCGAAATCGTAAGAACTTACTTACTTAGTGAACCAGTGACCAATTGATGATTACGTTGATCACTTACAATATTTACAATTTTTAAAAGATTGCTGATTTTGCAACCGATTTTTTATACCAGAAAAAAAATGTTATAGAATGTATGTCAAAAATGTGCAAGTTTATCAGCAGGCGCAAAAACTAAAACTCATCATCAGAAAGCAGACTTCAACTATAGACATTCAAGAAAAATTAGGTAACAATACTTCACTATCCCTACTCTACCAGCACCACCACCATAATGGCTCTACGCAATTTCCTTGTGATTTAATACACTCAAGTTTAGTATGACATTTTTGTTCGTGAAAAAATATATGCTATTGACCATTGTATGTTTAATAAAATGTTATTTCTTTTCATTTGAAGGGATCTCAAGTAAAGTTGTTAGAGACGATAAAAAATTACTCTCTTTTGATGCTCTTACTTATGATGTGTTATTTTTATTGTGGTGATAAATTTTCTTTAGGAATAACAAGCACACTGAGAGAATGAGAAAAAGGTGTGATTTGATATGTGATATTGCGTGAGTGAGTGAGTGTGTGTGTTTTTATGTTTGTACTTGACAGAAGGGAACATGGGGAATAATCATAATTTTAGGAGGTGTAGTAGTTTTTTTAACTGTCAGTGAATGTATCTTTTGTGCAAGTGTGTTTTTTATGTTTGTACTTGACAGAAGGGAACATGGGGAATAATCATAATTTTAGGAGGTGTAGTAGTTTTTTTAACTGTCAGTGAATGTATCTTTTGTGCATATATAGGGATTTTATACAGCGAGTGTGTAGTTAATGCGTAGCATAAAAAGATAAGAATGCAATTCAATGCTGCACTTTTACTGTTTTTACACGTTTACTGCAATGTGCATGATAATTGTGTAAGTACCTATGTGTACCTACAAACTTTTTGAATGGGCTAGGTTACGAGAGAAGATGTTGGTTTTTTGCATTTTTATCTTTGATGATAATAATGTTAGATCATCATCATTATAGCATTTAGTTGTAGTACGCATTCGCCTAAACGATCATTATAATGATGATGATACTACTACTACTACTTCACATTGTATACACGCATATAATTTTAATATTTAAAATCTTATTTGTTTGTCCGTGGCCGTTTTTCATTGTTGTTTTCATAGTTCGTCGTAGTAAGTATTATCATTACTATTGGGCGCGCAATAAAAATGAACGGTATATTTTGCAATCCACATAAAGAATGAAAAATAGTCACAGTGGTTATTGTTGTCTTTGTCGTTTAATGATTTGTTGACACTTTGGTGGTGGACGCATATTTTTATTTTACTTTTGAGCTTGGCCAGAAATTACAGTAGTAGTAGGCCAGGCCAGTGGTGTGATAAAGTAATGAATCAACATAATTATGGGACTATCTGATGAATGGGAAAGAAGGGAGTTGTCTAAAAGCTGCTAAATTACTTATACGCTTTGTTATTGTATATTGTGGGATGATGAGGGATTTGTATGTTTAAATTGCATAAATTAATGGATGAATGAATGAACATGTGAGAGAGTTACATCAGCAGAAGTCGTTTGACGATTATCATTATTCTGATGATGATGATAATAAAGTGTTTCAAAGGTCAAATTTCATGCTATTGTTTTTTTTCTAAATTTGACAGGAAAGAAGAAAAAGTGGCGGAGGCTTACCTTGTTTGAAATAGGATTTGATTTCAGTCCCATCCTGCCAAGCACCCAGGGCCAGTCCAAACAGCAGTATGTGAATTAACTGCTTCATTTTAATGAGTTGAAGAAGGTTTTCGAGAAATAGGTAAAGACACAGGAAATAATGAGTTGAAGAAGGTTTTCGAGAAATGGGTAAATGAGACTGAGGAAAACTCTAGCCAATCAGTCTTTATTCAAGACTGAGGTTTTCCACTACTGGCAGATTCTATGATTTGTGTTTCTGATTGTCTGCTTTGATGATTGACTTTTCAGGAAGAAGTAGACCATCCAAATGATGCGGTAGTAATAATAGAGGTAATCCTAATGGTGCCCATGATCATTGATCAAATCTGCAAGATATCAAAATAAAATGTAAATAAAAATTAATAAATAACTCACAAATCAGTTCCCGACTATTCATCTAAATTGTGTTGCAAGTGTAAACAGCACAGCAGCATAAGCGATTTATTATTCCTTTAGCTTTTGTAATGATAATTTTTTAATAAAAATAAAAAATATTATTCCATCTGTATGCCGTGGTTTCTTTTTAGATTGCTGAAAGTGCAAGCGAATGGCAAAGCTGTGTAGGTAATAATTGCAAAAAAACTGGTGAACAGAAAAATTGGTTGAAAAATTTTGCATATCGTAATGACTATCATAATCATATCAAAATCTGTCGGCGAACGCTTTAGACTCTAGATAAGTACTTACACAAGCAAAGCTAACCTAACCAACCTCCTCCTCCAACAACAAGCAACCACAGGCAATAAAGAATATTTGCCAAAAAAGAGCACACGGTAACATTTATTTGTGGTGGTGAGCTAGCAAGCAAAATACAACAGTACACAATAATATCGCAGCAATAAGGAAAGATAAACTTTTAAAGGTTACTTTGGTCATGGATGCACGCATACGCAAACTTGTATACACAGAGACAGCAAAAAATACTTTTTACAATAATTTGCAACACATCTCCATTTTAAATTTTTATACTCATCTTTCTGATTGCAATTTATGTGCCGTGTGCGGTGGTGGTGATGTTGTTGGCAAATTTTACTTTTTATCCAGAGACGTGTCAATAATGAAATGAAGGCAATAAGCAATAAATTCCCACTCCTGTCTTTTACCTTTCCATTTCATTTCATCAACTTTTCAAGGTACGCACTTTGCTTATCTACCTACATACTTGTCCAATATCATTTTCTACATAATATAATATATTTTCTATTGCATTTTTATCACTGCAGCATATATTTTATGAGCTTTTGAAAAAAACACTTTTTTCGCGTTCTATATTTGATTTGACATTATTGCACCAGCTAAACAAGTTTGATGATAAAATTTGATACTGCAATAGAGCCAAAATAATGGATTCAAGCTTGTAAATGACAAGAAATATTGAAAAAGTAAGTATTATTACATGAATTACCATCTTTTTTATATGTAACTGAAGAATCCCAGAATTTTTATCTAGATGACCACCATCATCAAGTATTTAGCAAAATATGGAGACCTTGCTTTAAAAAATTTATTCATAGTTTGCTTTTTTATTCTCTGTCGTTTTTATTCCAGAATTTATAATGTCATTATTAAAACCCATACCATTTAAGTAGATTCGTGAAGGAACGGCAAGCAACAACGTCACATCAATTCTCTGGCGTTTTTATTCCAGAATTTATAATGTCATTATTAAAACCCATACCATTTAAGTAGATTCGTGAAGGAACGGCAAGCAACAACGTCACATCAGCATCCATCTACATTTAAATTGAGTATTTAAAAAAAAGTTTCCATTGTTATTCTCTCCTTCTAAAAAGCATCATGCACGGTTTGTTTTGACTTTTCCTAGCAAACTGAAAAAATGATCGCTGTCGGATAGATTATAAGGCGTTTGGCAGGTTGGCATCTTTATGAATTTGCCTTAATTTTTTTAAACTGTGATGATGATGATGATAAAATAATAATTGCTTGTGTTATATTTATTGGAGTACACTGCCGACGACAACAACTACATGGCTGATGATGTACATTTTCAAGTGCTGACCATGAAGAAAATCTACATTTAAATTGAGTATTTAAAAAAAGTTTCCATTGTTCTTCTCTCCTTCTAAAAAGCCTCATGCACGGTTTGTTTTGACTTTTCCTAGCAAACTGAAGAAATGATCGCTGTCGGATAGATTATAAGGCGTTTGGCAGTTTGGCATCTTTATGAATTTGCTTTAATTTTTTTTAACTGTGATGATGATGATGATGATAAAATAATAATTGCTTGTGTTATATTTATTGGAGTACACTGCCGACGACAACAACTACATGGCTGGTGATGTACATTTTCAATTGCTGACCATGAAGAAGGAAATAAGTGATTTGACATCTTAAATTTTATGTGTCTCAAGTTTAGTAGCGCGCTGAAAATGAAAATTTGTAGCTTGAGATTGTACATGTGAGATTATGGCAGACATTTTATGGAGAATGAAAGATAACTACAGTGTTTAATGTAAGTATACTATCTCTGTGTTGCTTGTTGTTTTTGTCTAATTCTCGTTTCCCTTTTCATTGCAACTGGCTTTATTATAGAGTGATTGTTGTGATGTGTGGACATGTTTTGTTTCAAGTGCACCAAAAGGGAATTCATAGAATCATAACTTACCAACGACGCGCATACAATATATTTTTTACAAGAATTATGATTCTGCCGAGTGCTCTATTATCGCGTCTTATCTCACAATGATTCGTTAATGGTAGTTTTTTGGTAGTTTCGTATTTGCATTTGCAGTCTCAAGTGTAATGGTATTCACACAAGGGGTAATAGCGGTGGTGATTATCATAGCAGATAAATGGATAATCTAGTCACTTGTGTCGAATGATAAAAGTACTTTTTTCTTCTTTTAAGCTTCTGCTTTATTGTTGCATGTTCTTCTTCGGGCCATACAAGTTTATCCTAGTGTAATGGTATTCACACAAGGGGTAATAGCGGTGGTGATTATGATAGCAGATAAATGGATAATCTAGTCACTTGTGTCGAATGATAAAAGTACTTTTTTTCTTTTTTTCTTCTTTTAAGCTTCTGCTTTATTGTTGCATGTTCTTCTTCGGGCCATACAAGTTTATCCTCATGTGATCGCTTTGTGCGTTGTTGCAACAATTTTGCCTTGACAAAAGAGAGCATTTGAGTGAGATAATGATAATTGCATACATCACGACGACATTTTTTTGCAAAATGACACAATGTGATCGCTCTGTGCGTTGTTGCAACAATTTTGCCTTGACAAAAGAGAGCATTTGAGTGAGATAATGATAATTGCATACATCACGACGACATTTTTTTGCAAAATGACACGGGAGGACGAGATGAATCAAACAGCAACACCAAACTAGTAAATAAATACTGATGATATTGCAGCTCTAGCTAGTAAAACGCAGGGATAAAAATTGAGATGATAATGTGTCACAGCTTTAAGTAGTGTGTTGAATATACGTACCTATTATCATTCTCTCATCTTTCACTTATCATGGTTATTATCATTATCTTCTTCTCACCTGCTAATACCTCACAAGAAGATGGGCTAAAAAATGTGCCTGATAAAGAAGATTACTATTATTTTCAGTAATTTTCTAAAGATTTGCACAAGCAAGGAAAAATATAATTACTGGCACAAGGCAAAAAAATTATATATATTTTTCTATTCTTGCTGGTCAATTTTATTGCCAAGAAAAATTAAAATTGAGGGTAAGACAATGCCTCTATTGTTTATGCAAAGTATAATTTTTACGAGGATTTTACATCATTACTTTTTTATTAGTCACCCACGCAAGCATAGTAATAATAATCAGCTTTTATCATTATCACACAATGATGCTCTCAGGAATAATAAAATGATACAGCCGACTGTAAAATGAGCATGCTGCAGTAATATAATTTTCATTATGGAAAAGGAAACGTGTGGGAGGTTATCTTAATTGAAAAGTGAGCAATTTCAATAAATTACTTTTGTTGTCCACTGAAAAAAGAAGAAGATGGAGAAGATGAATGCAATGTTGTTTTTTTTCTCTTCA
>JAANSP010004346.1:0-10284 GCA_036850745.1 Homidia socia
TATACTAAAACCCATTATAAAAACTTTGAACGTTTTCTTTATGCTATAAACATTTTCTTTATGATATAAACGTTTTCTTTAGGCTATAAACGTTTTCTTTAGGCTATAAACGTTTTCTTTAGACTATAATCGTTTTCTTTAGACTATAAACGTTTCCTTTAGACAATCAACGTTTTCTTTAGACTATAAACGTTTTCTTTTGGCTATAAACGTTTTTTAGGCTATAAATGTTTTCTTTAGGCTATAAACGTTTTTTTAGGCTACAAAAGTTTTCTTTAGGCTATAAACGTTTCTTTAGGCTATAAACGTTTTTTTTTAAGCTATAAACGTTTTCTTTAGGCTACAAACGTTTTTTAGGCTATAAAAGTTTTTAAACTTTGGTTTTCTTCATACTTTAAAAGCGTTTTCAAGCTTTGGCTTTCGCTACTTCCGTACATTCGACTGTTCGGTTTATTAAATTACGGTAATTGGTTTCAGGTTGCTGGGGTAACGAAAATATCAGGTTGCTGGGGTAACGAAAATATCAGGTTGCTGGGGTATTTTCACCTGTTCGTCTGCAGCTTTGAGCGTGGCGGCAAATTACAAGCACTTGGGAAGAAGTAAGTCAGCTGCATTCGGCTCAGTCAGACAAGACAGAACACATCGGCGAGGTGAGGTTTACTTCAATTTTCAATTGAGTTGAGAATGTTGAGATCGAAAAAAAACAAGAAAACAATCTGCTTAGTTCAATTAAAAGTTAAAGTAATAAAGTATTGTGTGTGTCTTTTGTTGGACCTTCATTCCTCGTCTCAGTTGTCTGTCAGTATTACTTCCATTCAAATTGAATTCAAAAAGAGTTTAAGGAAAATTTAGAGAAGAAATTACAATTTTTTACAAAAATCCCGTTTCAGTTCCCAACACAGCAGAATTGTCGTCTGAGGTTGCAGGTCACGTTTTAAGTAATTATACATTAGTTTCTATAACTCTTGATGTAGCGAATATTAAGGGCACAGGGTTTTAAAATATCTGGTTTCGTTTTTCGTGCAAGTGGACATTCAGAAGTTAATTGTACTTTCAGGTTTAGAAGGCGTCGGTAGTATGGATACACGTGCCAGAAAGCAGCAGAAGAGCGTCTCCGCGATTAACACAGTTTTCAGTATGGACCTGGTAATTTTTAATTTAATGAATAGTTTAGGGATTTAATTTCCCGGGTCAAAAAACAAAGTTTATTGGCTCCTACTGAATATAAAATATATTTCCATTTTCCATTAATTTTAATTTTAGCTGCGGGAGATGATCATGGATTACGTCATTCACGACGGGAAGGATGTGGCGGTTTCGAACGTTCGTTCATGTCGTCTCGTGAACAACGATTGGTTAAATTCAACCTTTAGGATACTGCTAAAGTCTAAGGAACCCCTTTTCCGATTTCGGTCGTCTGTGGTAGACAGGAATAGAGAATCAGTTGGAAAACCTCTAGATGGAAAGTTTCTTCGTCAATTCCTGAAATGTGGAGCGAAAGGAAGCATCATGGGAGGAATGATTCCTCCTCATTCAATCAAAGTTGCACCTGTATATTCCTCCCAGAAATGTCACGCCTTGTCCAGCACTTTAATAATTTGTGGAGCAAGCTTGGTGGAATTGAATTTAGACTTGACAGAATTTTGGAACCCCGTACCGCTGACTAGCCAAACTAAGCTTCCAAAACTACGAACGTTTATTTTGCGTCTTCATAGCTTTCGTCATTCTTCGTGATTACCTCACAATTTGGATACGTATTTTGACTTTATCCAGTCAGTTTTTACCGCAAGTGAGCAACTCAAGTCATTTAAGATTGAGTCTAGTAAGCATCCAGAAGTTTGGACAAATGAACTGAACAAACTGCAGTTTCCGGCATCGACCACTGAACTGGAGTTCCTCGGGGGATATTACCTAAATGCTGCTATGCTGGAAGTTCTTGGAAAAAACAAGCTTCCTAACTTGAAGACCCTTAAATTTTGTGTCAACCATCCACCATTCCTAGAAGGGTTAATTATTAGCGTTTTGCAGAATGTTCGTAAAACCCTTATGAATTTACATGTCCGGACGGGACTCATCGACCTTGAGGAAAACACCACTTTTCAATTCCCTTTGATGGAAAAGTTGGAAAAGTTAACAATTGTAACCAGAACACTTGAACTGCAAGTAAGTAGCTCATCCATTCATCGGCTTCTTCCAGTATTGAAGCATTTGACTTTGAAACAGCAACCAAATTCATTGGCTCAAAAATGGATCGAAAAGCTGAGAGTTGACACCCTAATTTCTCTTAGCGTGTCCGTGGAAACTGATTGGCACGTTTTGGGGGAGGATCTTAAAATGTGTGACGATGCTGATGTTGACCTGACGACAATGACGACTATAAACAACGTCTACCCTAACCTCCGGGAACTGGATGTCGTTTACAATCGTGGCGAAGAACTGGAAGGGTTGCTGTTTATTATGGCGGAAATGAGACAACTTCACCGTTTGCGTATTCTTGTACGTGAACCTTGTGGTATCGTCGACTCCGACAATTGGGACACCCTTTTGACTGGATTTCGTAAGGAACAACTGTTAAGGTTGAAGAAGTCTCCTGAACTATGGGAGAAGCTTCAAGGCACGAGTAAACCTTCCATTCGAAATTTGACTGGTACTTATTGCATTTCAATTCAATATCCTACATTTCAATCGAAAGTCTACTCAAGCTACATGTTTGTTAAATTTAAATTACAGATTTGCATACGCTGGAGTTGGCAACTTTATCCTATTCAGGTGTTCCCCTAATTTCCAATTATGTGTTCGATTTTGCTTTTTTCAAGATGCCCAATCTGAGAAAATTGGCCTTATCTCGTGGTTTTGCGGTAAGTTTCCCTCGAGGAATATGAATCAATCTTTTATTTGTAACTTTATTTGATTTCTTTCCACAAGTTCACTAACAAAATGCTTCATATTTGTTCTTACAGGCCACAAAAAAAATCATAAGACAGTGGCGAGCGGCAGGACGAACTATTGATTCTGAATTTTCCAAATTGGTCGAGGACAACGAAGTTTCTGAGAAGAATGACTTGTTATTGTGTTTGAATTAGCATTGTAGTATATAACCATGGTGCAATGAAACTATTGTTTAAATGATTTCATGCTTAAGGATTTTTACTCGTATAATCTTATTCAATCAAATGTTATTCATATCGTTCTATTTTTCATTTACTTGCGACTGATAAAATCATATCTTGTAGATGATATAATATTTTTTTGTGTTATAGAAGCTTACAACATTTTAATTGTACATACCGCATAAAATACTTACTTATTGTCATATGTCTCCTGATAATTAGCTTTCCCATTGTTGGATTACATGCACATAAATTTTAGATTTCAAGTATGTTAACTAGTAAGTCACCATAGACAATTTATTTTGGATGAACAATACCATTTCTTGTTTTTTTTAATTTTCGGTCATCACCAAAACTGACAATAAATAACGTAATCACAACGATGAGCATCTACAAGGAAACAAGGGACAACAAAAAGTTTTACTTACTTGAGAAGTTTCTTTAATATTTTGTGAAAAAAGCTCATGGAACAAGGTAGTTGTAATGCATTTCCAATCTACCTTGTTCAAGATATTACCTACCTGAGATATAAAGTAGTAATTACATTTGTAGACTCCAGTAGTTCCAATTCCAACTGTTCGTTCTTTTATTTCATAAACAGTTCTCCTTATGTCATCAACGCATCCTTCCTTGTCGCCATATGTCTTTATGTATTGGTTTGTCCAATCGTCAAGTTTAAAAGAAACACATTCCATCTACACAGTAAAAAAGGCATAAAGGCAAGTACATTTATTTGGAATGTTCAGATAATATATTTTAATTGTAAATCAAATACGTTACTTACCCTCCTGTACACGTCTCCACTCAAATGAAGTGCCGTACACGAGCCACACAAGTGAAAAATTTCCGCGGCAATATAAACGGGATCTTTTGAAGCAATGGCTGGATTGTAAACCGCGAAAACAATTTTTTAAAAATTGTCTGCCAACCAGATTAAATTCGGTACTGTCCAAACTGAATTTAACGACTCAAAAAATCGTTTCAACTCCCCAAAAGCTTGTACAATGTCAGTTTGGATTATGATGCTTGTTTCTTTGTTGCCATTTCTTGAGTCATCCAACCTCGCTTTGATGTAGGCTTCAAAGCTGCTTGCTCCCATCCAGAACGTCAGTGGAAAGTTACAAAGGAAAAACATCTCCGTTTCGTTTTGTAGCGATCGGTTATTGTAGGATGGCTTAGTTGTAGGGGAGGATCATATACAAATATAGCAAAATCAAGGATTAATAAGGTACTGTATAAAAATAAAATAAAAACCCCAAATTTTCTGGTTTGTCGCCAACTTCTGATGTATTCAGTAGACTGATTTCCGGCAGAAGGGGATCGTATCTCACTGCGAGAAATGCTGTTGAAGTGCTCCCTAATTTATTTTTGACTGTTGAAAATTTTCCAACAAAACACGGCAGCCTTCACATAGTTTACCAAACGGCGCAAAAACGCAAAGAAGCTCTTTGCTGTTAGGGTGCTAGCTGAATTTGAAAACTTGCTGAACTCTACTGCGATTTCAGTGATGCGGAAAAACCAAAAAGGTATCCAAATGAGGGCTATACAAATTACAAACTGTTGCAGAAGGCGCAAATTATAAATTGAGGTTAGTTTATTCGGCTTTAATATAATATGATAATGTTACAACTTACCTTTTGAAATTTCCACTGCTTTAATCTCCACGAGCCATCTTATGCATCGTATACTAGACGGAATGAAAATACTCTAGTAGCAGACAGTGTTGAAATATGAGGTAAGACTTGGGAAATGAATTCTGCCGTGTACGCCATTATTCCTTGGCAGTTCAGATTTCCGGGAACGTTTAACCGAAAACATGTTAGCGTATAAGGGCTTTTGAAATCTCCGTTGATAAAAAGCCTTATTTTCTGCGTTGGATATCGAAAACTTGCTCATATTTCTTACAACGTTGTTGCAAGACAAAAAATCCAACTCTGTATATGCAAGCAAAACTTAACGTGTTTAGTGCTTTTAATACTGCCGCTGCCGCTTGCAATGGTAGGTCTATCTGGCTGGGTTGGATGGGTGTGGCAAGAGTCTCAAATTTATATTTTAAATGGTAAAAACCTTAACAACAATTTCAGATGGAGAAATGAAGGAATTTTCAGATATCATCAGATTAAATTCTCAGATTAAACGCCTGAATCATTCCTATATGAAACGCCAGAATAAATCCTAGGTTTGAACGCCAAAATTAAATCTCGTATAACATCAAAATGAAAATGAAACATCAAAGTTAATCAGTAGCTCAGTGAACACAGATGTTGTAATTTTTATCCAGAAGTTGATAATGTTTCAATATTTTCTAACCATTCAAATCTGCAAAGCAAAAAACGAACAGCAACAGCATGAAGGGTAAAGAATTCCATACGTTAAATTTCATTTTATAGCGTTTTAAAACGAAAACCTTTCAAGAACTTTGCGTTATATGGAGTGCAGCGGTTTTTAGAAAAGTTGTTTAAATGTTAGGGTTGAGCCATGAAAAATACGTCATGTCATGAGTCATGAGGGAGGTAAAGAAATTCCATAAAACTACTCCAATGACTAAATCAGAACAGGCTGTTTTCTTGCATTATACTTGCACGTGTTTACAAAGGTCTGCTTGCAATTACTACAAGCTCAAATATTTAATACTTTTGAAATAAGCTAGCAAAACAGAATGTACATCTTTATCGACAAAAACCTGCAACTATAAGCTTACGTGTAAATTCATTTTTAAACATTGCTTGTAACTGGTATTGAGATTAATATTGATTTATTTAAGTGCTTAAATTGTTTCAAATTTTTGCCGTCTTCCCTTCCAACAGATACAATACAGTAATTTTAAGATGCTGAACTCGTACAAAATAAAGCCTTAAAATAAAATACTGGTAAAAAATTATATTTTGTCAAAGCAAAAAGAGGTGGACTGCCAGAAAAACCGAAGCTTTCAACCTAATATCCGATGATGCAATATACTTTGGTCGAGTTAAGTGTTTTTTACATAGTCCAGTTCGAGAAGTGAATTTTTATGTCAACGTTTATGCATTTGCCTGATTTTGAGTATTTTTTCTTTTAAAGGAGAATCAACATATAAACGCTTTGGTAACTCCTTTTTATGAACCTACGGAAGTGGGACAACTTGGAAGCCTCTTGATTTTCATAATTATCTAGTATTATACAAGATATTGGTTTGTGGTTTTTCAATTTGCATTAATTGTACTTAAAGACTACCACTGTAAGAAATACTACCTCTTTATGAAGTCAACTAGCCGTATGTACTATGCTGCTTGAATAAACTACAAGTGAGTCCTTTTAGTGACCTTGTAGAAAATGCTTACATTAATCCTTCAAAAAACCACAATCTGAACAAGCTGAATTTATTCTCCCAAAAGAAGAAAAAAATGATTTATTGATCAGGAAAGTGAGAAGGGAATCCTTCACAAGCAGTTTCTGATTTTCAACTTGCAAACTTCAAAGTTCTAATCCATTAAAAATTTTTGCTTGAAATGGGGATATCTCATCTAGTTTTGTTATTATGCACCTCTCTGATTTTAGTGTCAGGGCAAAATAAACATGAAAGTACCGCTGCTGAGGTTAGTCCGAAACGCGTTAATTTTTTTCAATTTAGGAGTTTGTAGTTCATTCATGTTGATAAGAACTTTTTTTCTTAGCAACCCAAGGATTTCTACATAAGACAAATGGAAGGGATGGTTTATATTGATTGTAACACACTAGAAAGCGTACTTGACCGCAAAACACCGCTACCATTTTATAACAGTGATTACAAGATGACCTTCTCTTCTTTATTCGTTGCCTTTTGGATTCGTTTCAACTTGAGCCAAGATGCAAATACAACGGTAATCCAAAAAATTGCAGAACGCAACAAAAATATCCTTGAGTCCAAGCATCCTGCTAATCAAACAGAAGTTGTTGTATTGTTTGTGCCGAAAGGGGATATTTTGGAAGATCTACGGGTAGTGCTCAATGTCGTTAGAAAAGCCAACGAAATTTACCCGGGAACTATGTGGTCGCATTGATACTGAACTACGGTTTCCTTCTTCTAGATCATCATTCAGTTCTCCTAGTAAACCAGGACATTAAACGTGTTGTCGGAGTAATGGCACTGCGTGACCACAACTTACCACTGGGTATACAGTTCGACTCACTCCATTGTGTTAACAGAAAAAGGTATTTGCACCTTTTAGATCTGCGGGGAATTGACATTCTTCTACTTGTGCCGCAGGAAAACAGCAAGTTTGACGCGGAAAAAGATTCGGTGCTAGCCATTCCTAATGCGGCATGTGATCAGATTGTGAAGGATGCATGGAACGAATGGGACATCCAAATTATTCCATTAGGTCAAAATATTCCACTTGTAATAAACTTGAATGAAGAATATTTCAATTTCAACGTCGCAGTTGTTAAGTCGTTGATGAAATTTTATATACTCATTTCAAAAACGGATATGAATATTATCCGATTCAGTGCAAAACTATTTGCGAAAAAAGATGACAAAATCAAACTTGGCAAGTTAGGCGTAAACAATTTTGACGAGTGGATAGAGCAACCCCTCCAATTTAGCAAATCAAACGTTGGCGCACTGATTGGTATGCAAAATTCAAGTCAGTTACTTGTCTCCAGTACTCTGAGCAACTTTCGTAAAATTGCGATCAATGATAAGTTCTTTAACAGCACTAGTGCTAACCATTTCGTGTTGAATTTACTGAGCAATACCAATTCTACTGAAAAACAATTAACGCCGCTGGAAATTTCTTTGCTTGTCAGTATTGAGAAAGTCGATTCTGAGATTTTCGTAGAGCAGGTGACCAACGCTGTTTCAGTGGCTACCACAGGAAATGCGTATTCACCGGGAATCATCCATTCGATTGTGTTGGACTGGACTTCCTGCTTGCGGTCACATAACTGCACCAGAAATGACTTGCAAAATGACAAATGCATTTATTCAAAAGGGATAGCTAGCATGATGACTCTACTCGCATATGCGAAATCCCTTTTAACTTATGAGAATGTATGTTTTTCCATTGCATTTCCTTGCACCTATAATAAAATATTGCTTTATATATATTTAATACGATATAATTGTAAAACTTATAAAAGTATAAATAATACAATTTTGCTGTTTTTGCCCGTCTAATGCCGACCAAGCCGGAAACTGAAGTCATGTTAGGTTGGGTCATTGATGAACAATTCATTACAAAACTTATTATGTCAGAAAGTGAGTGTGACATTCGTGAGAAGAGGAGCATAGACGATATTATACCAGGGTTGATGACTATTTGCAAATCGGTGCTGACAAGGAAAGACATTGAAGAGAAAGGAGTAGGTAGGAGTGTAACAACAGTAGTGGATGACCTAAATCGATGTACAGTCATTGCAAACAATGTGGAATCTCAAGAAAACCTTACTTATCTCGTTAGTGTAGTCGGATGCGAGGACAGTGGTGAAATAAGTCAGCTCGCGGGGTATGCAAGTTTCCTGGAAAAACTAAGCATATGGGCTTCAGGCGCCAAGACGGTGTTGTATGTAGATGCAGGTGTTGAGGATGAAACGTATTGTAGCTCGAACCAGCAGTTTTCACCCGACAGCAGTTGCAATTGTGGCTGGTGGAAGAAAATTCAAAGTGGGAGTGGCACAATGTTGATGGACAAGAAGAAACGTAAGCTTGCTTCTTAATTTATTGCTGTACACTTGTCTAATCGTTTGAATACAATTACAAAAAAATATTTTGCAGTTGCACTAAAGCTTCATAAAGACAATGTTGTTCCTTCATCGTCTCCCGACAAGCCAATGGACTTAAAAGAAATGCTGACTTATATTCTAGAACCAGCAGTTCTAATAACGATTTCTGTCGCCTCACTTGCCACATTTCTTGTACTTCGGTATCGTTCCAAGGACATAATTAGCAGACAAGAAGTGACTGAGTTCGTCTATGGATCACGTGGAAATAACAATGCTAGTCGGGATGGAGATGAAACCACTGGGGACGGGGACAGTTCAGCCGAAAGTAAACCGTTCAATGCGAAGAAATACGAGTTGGCTCCCTCATCTTTCACAATAGGTGACTTTTATTTAGCCAGAAGCAACATTTAGACACATAAATTTCTATATATTTTTTGGTTTCACAAATTTTTCTTTAAACTTATTTAGATAGAAGTCGTTGTTTGGGCGCTGGGGAATTCGGAAAGGTTTTTAGAGGCACAATCAAGCGAATGGACGCACAAGTTGAGGCTGCGGTGAAAGTGGCAATCATTCCATTTTCAGGCAAAGGCCATGGATATTATTTGGCAGTGAAGGGTCTCATTTCGGAAATAAAGGTTCTCTCGTTTTTGGGAGAGCACCAGCACATTGTCACTCTCTTGGGGGCATACACTGCAAAGTTGAGGAAAGGCAATATTGCTGTTTTCCTGGAACTCTGTCCACTTGGTTCTCTTGACAAGTATTTGCGGTCGTACAAACCACAGAAAAACAACTCTCGTCGGTACGTGGGGAGTAGTGTCTCGACTGCAAGTGAAGACCAAGTCACCGCAATAGAAATGACGAGTTTTATTTTGGACAGTGAAATGGCTAATTGTTTAAAGAGATGGGCTGGCGAGATTGCGTGTGGAATGGAATTTATTTCGGCCAGAAAGGTCTGATTATTTTTTAATTACTTTTATTTAGTTTTGAGTAGACAACTCATTTAAGATTTTTAGATCAGTTGTTTCAAGCCATTTTGCTGCCTTTTCGTAGTTGGTGCATGCTGACCTGGCGACAAGAAACATTTTGTTGACCGCTGAAAAGATTGCAAAAATTTCCGATTTTGGACTTTCTCGAAGATTGTACGACTACTCGGAGTACGTCAAGAGCACTCAATGTGCACTTCCTTGGCGGTGGATGGCTCCAGAGTCACTTCGTCGGTCGATTTTCACTGAAAAATCTGATGTGTGGGCGTTTGGTGTTACTTTGTGGGAAATCTACACGCTGGGAGACGAGCCATACCCAGGACTCACATGGAACCCAAACTTTCCAGCGATGCTGGAACGAGGCTTGCGGCTGAATGAACCCAGATACAACGTTGGACACATTTTCGAGATAATGAAGAGCTGCTGGGACAAGAACCCTGCCATTCGCCCTACCTTTGCTCTACTTAATGCCGAGTTGAACAAGGAGTAAATGTGCTGTTTCATAATAA
>JAANSP010004347.1:0-10283 GCA_036850745.1 Homidia socia
ACAGTTTAGTTGACACACCTGGCACATTTTCAAAATCTATTTACACGGGTTGGGCCCTCTTAGGAGGCTGGTGCAAATTATTTGAGAAGTGGTAATGAAATATCGATACCAATTCATACTCAATGCTTTAAGAGCCAGCATAGCATGTCGATACTCGATATGCAATAAAACGGGATAGCAAATAACAATTTTATTTTAATGATAAAACTATTACGATCACAATTGGCACTGGTATGGTGAGAGTACAAAACAGCACATGATATAAAATATAAACTCATCGAAAGTACCAATGCTAACAAATGGTACCAACATTTGCAATAATACAAACGTTTATTCTTTGTGAATACACTCCGTGAGTTGAATTTGGTTTGGTGTATGGTAAATTGCCACAAAGAAAAAAAATTGGAAACGGAAAGTATTTAAAGACCAGTTTATTTAGCCTGGGAAATCATTCACAAGATTCCACCATCGTACATATAAAAGAAAATATTGTTTCAACTTAAATCAAAAACGTGTAGTTAGAGTCTCATACGTATATAATGCATTTGTGTACCTATTGGCATTTTGTTGTACCTTGAAAAAATAATACATTCACGGAAGAAACGAATAAAAAAACTATTTAGAATTGCACACTCCACGCATGCAACATCTCAAACTAAAACAATTTAATGCAGTTGAGTGAAGACATTGAAACTTTAAGCTGGCAAAGTGATTACTATTATTATTATTATCCCCCATCATCATGTTACAGTGAGTATGATTGTCTTGTCTGTGAAACATCACGAAATGATTCCTAGAAATTAGCGACAGATGCTCATTAAAAAGATACAGACAATATACAAATGAACTGTAAATCTCATATTCCATGCCAGTAAAAACCTTTCTCCAATAATCATTCTTTCGTCTCTTATGCCATTACACCCCGTTAGAAAAGTTAAACTATACTAAACGCTGTGTTATTATTATTCCTCCTCATTTCTTTTTACGGTACCAGTTCCGCTTGAAATGGGATAGATTTTTGTGCTTTGCTTTTTTTCTTACTGTATTATTTGTTATATTGCCAAATCGTGTTCCGTACTGTTTTGTACTTTCACTGGCACAATCGTAAAAAATGGTTAAGCCTTTACTTTTCAAAATGTCTGATTAATGACAATTGCCACAGCATTTTGGGGTTTTAGCGAGAGCGTAGTACTATTCAGCAAAAAGACAGGACAAAGGAAAAGAAGAGTTAAAGTAAAAAGTAAAATAAAAGCGGCCGCAATAAAGCTGAGAATACTTTGTTTTGTTCCTAAACGGTACTTCCTTATTGTTGTCCTTCTCATAATAATATATACGTGTTTTAAAACATTTGCCAAGATACTTTTATTTCTTCTTCTGCTGAGAATGTAATCATTGAGTCAGTAAATGTGTAATTGTCTCAAATTCTCACCTGTGCTAACAGAGAAAAATTGTTGAGACGAAATGTGGTGATGGTGTGGTGATTACTGCTACTTCTTCTGCATCTTTCTTCTCCTTTTCTTCCTGTAACTGTGGTGGTGGTTGTCGTTATTGTTAGTGCTGCTGCTGCTGCTGCAGACAAATTTTCTGTTGTTGTTATTGCTTCTTTTTCTCCTTCAAATCTTGTTGGCACGTTTTTAATGACATGTTGTTGCTGATGGTGGCGATGGTGGTGGGGATGATTATGGTAGATCACTCTGCTTGAATTACATGTCTTCATGCTGTTAAATTGTGTGTAGCTTCGGAGGAGCCAGCTTTTCGGATTAACAAAATAGAGTTCCGTCTATCGTCTTCTTGGGTGTAAATGAATGAGACAAAAACCAGTCGAGAGAACGGTTACCAGTATTGTTCTTCTCAAAAAAATCTCAATTATGTGGAGTGAGATGCAGGGAATAAAATAATCAAGTAAGATTGATGAGTTGATGACTTTTGGCAAGGCGTGAAGATGGGAAGAATCTAGTTACAAAAAATCATTATAACGATAATTGAGTCATGTTTGGTGCTGTACAATGCAATCGGAAATTTAATCTGTGTACAACTTGGCGTTTAAAAACTTATGCAGTGTAATTTACTGTGTCTTGAATCTTGATAACACTGGCTCAAGTCTGGACTATGCAAGGTCCTAGAAAATCCCTTTTCACAGATGTCGGGTACCTTATATTACATCAACTTTTCGTTCGTGGAGTTAATGGAGCGCATCGTTCTTCAACAATAATATAATGAATATCAATAAAAATAATTTGCAAATTATGGCAAAATTTTATACAAAGCAAAAAAATAATAAAGGGGAGAAATTTGTTGTAAAACTTACGTAACCAATTTCATAGGTTTGCAACCAATCTTCACTGCCCACAGGAATATGGTTTTGGCATGTTAAATCATCTTATTTTTGCAATCAATGAATGCAATATTCGGTGTGCTCTTTTTTAACACGCTGTTTGAAAATTTCTCAAGCAGTCCATTGACGAGATGAAAAGTTTTAAGCCTTTGCACAAATAATTCATCAATTCAAGTAAAAAATCAGAGAAATTTGTTGTAAAACTTACGTAACCAATTTCATAGGTTTGCTACCAATCTTCACTACCCACAGGAATATGGTGTTGGCATATTAAATAATCTTATTTTTGCCATCAATGAATGCAATATTCGGTGTGCTCTTTTTTAACACGCTGTTTGAAAATTTCTCGAAAAGTTTTTTGCCTTTGCACAAATAATTCATCAATGCAGGTAAAAATTTCCGCAGATGTTGGTGCTGTAGGTCCGTTTATTAGTCGTCAACCTAAAATGTAATAAGAGGTTTGCATAAAAATTATTAGCACAATTAAAATACATACCACAAAAATTAATGATGCTCACTTCAACTGATTTATTGCCTTTCAAGATCAATGCAACGAAACTAGTTTTGAGTTCAAACTCTTTAACAAAAAATTATTATTGTTAGTTTTTAAATTAAGATTTATAATTTTTATAATTTTAATTTTAATTTGATGATTTTTTATTTCTAAAAGGGACAAATCATTGGTTAAGTTTTATTTGTACTGTAAATTAATACTTTTGCTGCTTTCCAATTGGAGCGTATTTTTTAATTGACTCGAAGAATTAATCAAAAATATAAACAAGCTTTGTTCAATAGCGTATTGAAAATTAATGCTTATCAGCTTTTCCCGATAAAATGCCACATTCAATTTATAAAATCATCTTTTAAGATATTATTTTCAGTAGAATTTTTTATTACATAATGATTTCTAGTCGCACCATGAAATAACAAATAATTTGCTCTACCGAGATTTGCGGTGATCGGTGTTATATGCGATAATGTAAAGAAAGCACTGAAGCATGCATTTTAAAATCTCGGATTGTTTGATTGCGCATCTTTGTTCTTATAACCCAATAGCCAAAAGATTATGCAAGTACAGCCATAACATTTATGTGGA
Source organism: Homidia socia (assembly GCA_036850745.1). Lineage (NCBI taxonomy): Eukaryota > Metazoa > Arthropoda > Collembola > Entomobryomorpha > Entomobryidae > Homidia > Homidia socia. The sequence goes on from JAANSP010004347.1 coordinate 3,432, forward strand.
TTGAAACACGTCGTGGTTGTACTGATGCCGATGTAAATACTTATTAGTTGACGATAAGAATCATATAAATGAGGAGGCGTAGCATACATCTTTTGTGTGCAAAAAAATTCCTCTTATTTAAAAAAAGTAAGACAAATTACGAATTAAGTGAAAATAGAGTACAAACTATAATTTTATTACATGATTATTATGCGGTTGGCTACTAGCAATATTTTATATCTGTTAAAAATTTATACACAGTGAACATTTGGGATCATAACCTTCTTAACTATTGCATTTAGCTTCAAAATATTAAGGTAAAGTTTAATTTTTCTCCTTTGTGCGGCTTTGCTTTTACTTTGAGATTTTACGATTATTTCTTAAATTTTAACTCTTTTTCTGTAAAAGTATTTGTTACACAGTATATGTAGGTGATAATCATATTTTCCCTGGCCATTAAAACATAAATCGTAGTCATTTTATTGCATGTAGATATGTACAATGAAAAATCATGTACATCTCACAATGCCCCGTACCTTATTGCAAAACCTCTCCTTACACACGTTACTAAATATGATAGCTGATTGTGAGCTGTTTAAACCTTGAACCACTTAACAATTATTTAAGACCAGGTATACACTATGCACAAATTGTGAGTTAAGTTAATTATTATACACCTACATTGATATTTTATAGTAATTCTACTCGGATATATTTATTTCTTGCCAAGCAGCTCGATAAATCTGGAGTCGGTTATATTATTCGAATCTATGAGCTTTTAGTGTTAAATCAAGCTCAGGTATAACCTTGAATTAAGTTTCTTGATCCAATCCAACTAAAATTATGCCCTCTAGTTTTTTGCACATTTTAACATATTCACTGGGTCTCTTTTCGCTTTTATTCTCAGAAACAGCATTAACATGTCTTTAATTTACCAGGACCGTTCATGGATATGCGTGAATTCGTATGCGTAAAAATGAGTTTTTCATAATTGGTAGCTCAACGCTTTCTACGCATATATTTTAGGTTATAAAAACGAGATTGGTATGCCAAATGCCTGTAGGACGGAATTTCTCCTTATTTTACAACTATAAATCGAAATTTTCTGTAGATAACGTAGACAGAGTGAATGGACGTAAATAAATTGGCTTTATTTGGTATCTTAGTTTTTCCGAATTGCGTATAGAACCATTCGGAATAATCCCAAAAATAAGAAGGAAAGGCTGTCAAAATTCAAAATTATATCTACGCTAAATAATTTACGTAGAAAACAAGACAGAGATAACAGAGTAGAAGATATTCTTTCATCTCGCAGTAAACAATGAAGAAACAGCAGGGGGCAAAAATAATATATTTTGCATTCATTAAAAAAGATACGTTAGAGCAATCATTTTCTTCTATGAATAAAACGGAATTCTTATAAATACAGAGCCTCAAGCATCCTTCTTAAGTTACAGAATCATAAACAAAAGATAATCTAAAGAAGAAAAGTTTAGATTAGGAAGTGCGAATGGTATACATATGTATGCAAGTTTGTACTGTAAAGAACAGTAAAAACAATATGATGCATACCACCATCAATATTAATCGTTATCTGCGAAGCAGAATAATAATGAAAAACTTAAATGTACTGGCAATACCAATACGCATCAACCAAATCACATTTTTTCCATAAGATGTTATTCTTTCTTACAAAGACATATTGCTTTGTCTTCTCAGTGCAATCGACAATGATTGGAATTGCACTTACACCCACCCCCACATTTACTAAAAAACGAACAGAAATGTGAATTAAAATGGATTAATTATGAATTTTTGATTATTATCAAGATAATCGTTTGTAACTGCCTAGTTGGAATGTCGCACGTTTTCGTATTAAGCAGAAATAGATGGGTAGCTTTAAACGGTATTATTATTAGATACACTAAATAAAGAACTACCATATCCGTGACTTTCCCCATTTTTGTGCTAATAGAACCCAGCTGCAGATCTTTCATAATAATAAGGCTTCACAGGTACAAGTTGTACGATGTCGTGCAAACTTGCTATGCTACCCGAATATGAAGTACTGCTACTACTGACACTGACCATGAAAATTCTTGGCTTGACGTCTGTAAGTCTGCATAATGTTTTAGAAAGGAGTAAAATGATAATTTTTGGGCACCGTAAAGATTTGCATGGATGCTCGGTGTGATATCGTTATGAGGTAGCTACTTTAAATTTTTATATTACTCATCTTGTGCATATGCGTGATCAAATGTGCAGACAATGTACACATTATAATTTTTAGTTTTTTTTACAAAAATGTACACAAGTCGTAATTTTTAAATATGTTCATATTATATATCTGTTTCCCCATTGTATAACGGAAAGTATTCACGATTGGGAAGTCTTTGTGTAATCATTATTAACGTTTTCTAGTTTTGTTTTTGTCATAACCATTTTTTAGCTGCCAGTGATCGGAAGTGAAATGAAAAGAATTAATTTTAGTAAATACAATTAAATGAATTAAAATAACATGATATGAACATACCTAGTTTTAAGTAAGAATTACACAGCTTTTTAGTTCAATGTTCAGAAGAAGTCATTGTTTTTGACAATAGTCAGGTCAGAAACATGATTAGCTGTTGAAACGCGTTATTTAATGTTCACTAACTGACAACTATAAAATAATTACCCCGGGAAAGCAGATTTTTTAGAAAAAGCGCATGGCGTGTTTATACAAGTAATTACTAGCATATTGTTTACTATAAACGGAAGTAGGTGTTAAATTTTCACGCTGAAGGAAACTGTTGTTTTTGTATATTTGGGGCGGTATATGCATGGTGCAGTACACTCTATCCGAATCGCCTCTTTTCACATCACATTACCGTTTATAACTGATTGTGAGAGAATTTATACCTAAACAAGTTGATGCTTAATATGCATATCACAAAGTTTTAAATTGCTACATAGAAGAAAATATCAAGTTATCATAATAGTCTACCTAGCCAAACTTCCCTAGGGCAGAGTTATAAAGTTTTCTGTTGCCCACCAGCCACCAGCTATAATATTTATGTTTTGGGGTGCTGTCAGAAAAGCAGTTCACGGTAGATTTTGATTTCTATGAAACGGAGTAAATCACTAGAGCAAAATTTGAATCAATTACCTAATTTTCATGCTCATTCTCTTCCCTTCTAAAAGCAAACACAACTTCAAAATCTATGAAAAATGCGTAGAGGAGCGGCAGCTGCTTAATTCATATTTTTTTTTATTTAAGTTCTTTCCGTATGTATTGGTTGTCGTTGTGTGTTTACCTAAAAATAGTTCTAATGCATGTAAAATTTAAAAAAAATCTATTCAGGGAAAATTCAATGTTGGGTAAAATTTACCGAACTCGGATATAGAACAAGTTCGTAAAAATACTATGATTATTGTTTTCTTTTGATTTTAGAGTGAGAAAAGCCATACATCTTATACCTTCAATAATTTTGTTTAGGCATATAAATTTTGTAAGAACCACTATTTAGTATAATTCTCTTTTAGCTGAAATTATAGATGAAGTTCATCAAAATTCAAAACCTGATTTTTTTACTAATTTTACTGATTTCCGAAAACCGTTTATAATAGAAATATAACCATGAATTGTTGCTGTGTATGTATATCTACTTTAAGGGTTTGAAAACTATATAGACATACATACCTGTAAAATGTCTAGAAAAATAGGGAAAATGCCTACTATCTATCAAAGATGATGCGATGCCTATGTGGCTCGTGCAAGTTGAATGATAGTGATGAGTAATGATACCACTAAATGCAAATGATTTAGCCAGTTTGTACGTATGTACCTATGCGGGTACATACACATTTCTGTTAACTGTGAAAGATTCCCATTCCCACATACATACGTACAATATAATAATATCTCTAATGTTTAATGTAATATTTTGCTTTACAATTGCAAAGAATGATCTACAGAAAACAACGGGATAAATTCTGCTTATCATTGCCGTGAACTTATTGGCGAATGTTTTTTACATACTTTACTGCACTATTGGGCAATTTTACAAAGGGAGCAAAGGAGATGGGAGTTTTCATCTTCTAATTTTAAAACTTTGAAGGAACTAGACTAATGTTTTTACATACTTTACTGCACTATTGGGCAATTTTACAAAGGGAGCAAAGGAGATGGGAGTTTTCATCTTCTAATTTTAAAACTTTGAAGGAACTAGACTAGACTAGGTTAGTCAGACAAAGTGGTGGTTTTCTTCTCTTCATTACGGGAAATCTTTCGTCATCATGATCATCAGCCGAGCACCATAAAATCACATTTTCCTTTGATGTACAATCGAGATCGGATTCTAAAAGATAATGTTTTTAAACTGTGATCAAGATAGATGATCTTGATAAAAGGGATTTTCGCCTTTCTTATAATGAAACATTGTGTATCTAAAAGGGAACCCAACATCTTAAATTAATACCTTTACATTACACCTTGCATGCAACAATCAAGTTGCAAATCAAAAGACAGCCGTTTCATCGGTGCACTTGATTAAAGCTCAGTTACCCGTGAAGTAGAAAACTGTAAGGAATAACGTAATAATGTCACTTTGTGATCAAGATCAAAAAGCTAATTTTTATAATGAAACATTGTGTATCTAAAAGGGAACCCAACATCTTAAATTAATACCTTTACATTACACCTTGCATGTAACAATCAAATTGCAAATCTAAAGACAGCCGTTTCATCGGTGCACTTGATTAAAGCTCAGTTACCCGTGAAGTAGAAAACTGTAAGAAATAACGTAATAATGTCACTTTGTGATCAAGATCAAAAAGCTAAATTATAGATTTTTTAAATGCAGCCTCGTTGTTCATAAAGAAGGGGTGTACTTATTGCATGGGTGCATACGGTATATGAAACAACACATTTTGTTCAAGTTTGTAGATTGCTTAGTAATAAGAACATGATTTCATTCTAATTTGCAAAAAACTTGATACAATATGAGGAATTTCTCCCAACTGTCGTTTGTGCATTTAAACAAACTCGACTTTGCCTGGAGGTGATAAAAATTACTGGTAGAGATTGTGTGTTTTTATTGTTGTGCCGTTAATTGAAATAATCTTTTACATCTTTACAAATTGCCTTGAACTTGACATTTTCAATAACATTAAATGTGCACATGGGTTTAGTTTACCGGTAAAGCTCAACGATTTGTTTGTACGTGTAGGGATGAAAAATTCAAGCGTTTGTAAAATGTGGATCTTTTGAAGACGACCTCATTTGCAAGTTGAAAGAAGTGATAATTTCGGTCATTTTCTTGATTGTTATCACATGATTTCAGCACGACTGACTGCCTTCAAAAGAATTCCGCACTGTCATGCAAGTACGAATTCCTTCCTTTTCACCGTGCTTTGTTGGCAAATCGACATTCAAAAGCCTCGGGCGATCGTGTAGTATCGTTTTTTGGTACTTTGGATTTTAAGTTCAGGACGTGGCTGGGCCAGAAACGTCCGAAATATAAGGCTTATTTTTTATAGTTGATTTTTTAAGCAAAGTAGGTAGTTCACATATTCCACAAAATTGTAGTGTATGGTCACTGACTTTGAAATAAGATTTGAAGTAGTATATTTTAGAAAACACACAAAGACGACACCATCAACCACTATAATCAATGACGTACTATAGATATAGACATTGCCTCGCAAGCTTGTAGAAAAAAAAATATGGACCAAGACTGGAGTTGTTTACTGAGATCGATTGTCTCCATGAGTTTTTGAACCATGTCTTTTTACTGTGACCACACACAGTAATGAACAAAAAAGCATTCATTTAGTTGCACAGATGCTTATGAAAGTGGTAGGAGTGATAATTGTGCAGATGCAATAACATTTGCATACAAGTGAACTTATCATCTTCAAATGGCTGCACCAAAACGATTTCATATATTTATTTTAAACAAGTATATATTCATAAAAATCAGCAAAATATATTAAATGGAAGCAAACGAATATTCTAAACAAACGCAACACTTCTATGCAAGTTTCAATCTAATTTCCTGTAAAATGCACTAACTTGGTTAATTTATATCGATTGGTGACTGGTTTTACCTGCAAGAAGAACGCTTTGCTACATATGTAGTGCAAACTTACTTTGCTAATGATGAGGCAAAACTAAGATGCAAAGTAGAAAATATGTTTCTTTCTACGCATTCTCGTATAACCTTGCGTTTGATACTATTGCTATCTGGATTTTCGCATGCACAAGACACAACCTCGCACTCTTTTCCCATTCTGAATGAGAAAGGTCCCAAGAATGAATTTAAAATGCACACCAGACGGGTATAATCTTCAAAACACGAGAGTAGGATCTGAAATGGTTGTGGTCGTCACAAATAGGAATTAGTCCTTTTCAAAAGAATTGCAGTACAAACTTAAATTGCAATTTGAATCAAATTCCTGACGAATTTGCATTGAGGTAGATCATTGAAGCTGAATTCAGTAGATAAAAAAATTTCATGGAAACTATCGATCTCAGTAAACAAGACAACTTTTGGTCCACTTTTTTAACATTAAGGCAATGTCTATATCTATAGTACGTCATTGTATAAAATCGTATACGCGCGATAAACAGAGTTAACGAGCGTTAAATAACTTCTCATTTCATAAACTTAGTTGCATGCAAAATACAACGTTCTGTAAAGCAATTAAACAACCTAAATTCTCATGCACAAAAACCATGACAAAAAAAACTTAAATATTTTTTAAATTTCTATGCAGGTATATAAAAGGACATAAATCTCCAAAAAAAAACATAACCATGTCATCAAGTAACCACGTCTCATCAACATCCTCATCATCCTCTTCATACAAGTCAACAACAGTAAGTATAAT
>JAANSP010004348.1:0-10283 GCA_036850745.1 Homidia socia
GCGTCAATTATCACATCAAAACAAATCAATTGTTATCAGCATCATTCCCGTGAAGCTCAGCTCACAAACACAGACACAAATTTAGTCAGTTTAGTGATCAAGTATGCCAATCTCTGCAAAAAAGGTGGTAGGTAACTAATAAAAAAAGATGAATTGTTTGTGTTGATCATCATCATCATTGGTGGTGGTGACACACAGACCCAGTTTGATAACTTTTTTTCTCCATTTGATTTATTCAAGACTTTAATGTATATTCATTCTTCTGATATTTTCTTTTTGTGCAATAAAAATATTATGTATTGCCATTATTATTATATTATTATGCGTGTGCAAAGATATTAAAAAATGGCCATAAAAAATTTGGGTTTGTGTGTATGGCTGACTGGGTGCGCGCCACTGTGTGAAAAATGGGCGTTTTGTCCGTGACAATGAGAATTGCTCGCTCCCTAAAAAAATGCGTATTTTTACAAGGTTTGCGGTTGAAAATGTACATATTATATTTATTGCGTAATAATAAATTGCATAATAAAAATTATTGCTCTTTTCAATTACTACATATCTTTGTAACTGCTGCTGCGTCTACTGAAAACGGAGAAAAAACCGTACCAAAACGTAATAAAGATATATATATCTACAAGGAAGGAAAATGAATTGAAGAAAGAAAAAAATTACCAAGAAATATTGCGAATGGCTGCAATTTATTCTTATTCCTTCCTTGCATTTGCTAACTGCTGCTGCACTCACTTTTTTCTGCAAACGCAGATCTCTCCCTCTCTTGCAACAGGACCAACTGCACATTAAAAAGAATTAAGTGGTTAAAAAACGAACGGATGGAAAAAGTGTTGACCTTTACTCATAAATCAGCTCAGCTGAGTTGCACATAAAAAAGAAAGAAGAAGATCCTTTTCCCCCTTTTCTTCCTTCTTGTTATTATCATCATCATCATCATCACCGTCGCAGAATTGCATGCTTATTTCCTTTTTATCAGTTTTTTAGCAGCAGCAGCAGTAGTTCATCGTGAAAATAAAAAGAGACCTATATATTTTATACCGATGATAATGTAATATTAACGTGTGTAATAGTCATATAGTCATTTTTGCTGCATTCATTCCTTTTTGTTGAATGGAAGCAGTTTTTCATTTTCATTTGCGTTTCTTCTTCGTCTGGGTTTTTTTGTGTGTGTGAGAAGCTGTAGTAGTAGTAGCGGAGCGCACGGAAGAAAAGAAGCCATAAAAAACATAAGAAGAGATGATTTATGCATTGCATAAAAATTATGCAGCTTTGCTGCTGCTGCTCCTGCGGTACTACTACTATTGCTGCTACCTAAAACATGTACCAGTTGTAGTGTTTGTTGTTGTGCGCCTGTCTACCACTTGATATACCTATGCTATTAATGTGCGATTGCACACTTTTTTATATTATGTTGAATGAGTAATGTTGATGAATGAGACTGATAATGGTGATAAAATATGATGCTAATTGGTAGAAGAAAAGAAGCCATAAAAAACATAAGAAGAGATGATTTATGCATTGCATAAAAATTATGCAGCTTTGTTGCTCCTGCTCCTGCGGTACTACTACTACAACTGCTAGTTGAATGAAACATGTACCAGTTGTAGTGTTTGTTGTTGTGCGCCTGTCTACCACTTGATATACCTATGCTATTAATGTGCAATTGCACACTTTTTTATATTATGTTGAATGAGTAATGTTGATGAATGAGACTGATAATGGGGATAAAATATGATGCTAATTGGTTTGTCTTTTTGATTTATACAGATGGTACAAGCAATCCAAGTTTTACGGTTTCACCTGTTAGAATTAGAAAAGGTAAGGAAATCTGATACTCATTATTTAATTGCAAAAATAAATATCTTTCTCAGTGCAAATGTTATTTTTAACAACTGCTTATTCTTCTGCGCTTTTGCTTGTGCTTTTATATTTTTTAATTATAAATTAATATAGCAATTTGCTTCAACATAGAATCAGTAAAGATCTTTAAATAGCAGTATTTTTTGCTTTGTTATGATTTAGCTGTCAAATGCAGGTATCTAACATTATTATTTCCTGGAACAAAAGCGAGAACTTTGTGCAATTTCAAGTGTTTTTTTTTCTCAAATCAGTAAAGATCTTTAAATAGCAGTATTTTTTGCTTTGTTATGATTTAGCTGTCAAATGCAGGTATCTAACATATTATTTCCTGGAACAAAAGCGAGAACTTTGTGCAATTTCAAGTGCTTTTTTTTCTCTCTCTCTCTGAAAGTGTATCCCTATCCGTATTATTGATTCAGCTGTTTTTATGTATAAAGAGCCACAAAAGTAATACCAGCAGCAGCATTAAAAGAAACATGATGCAGTTCCAGGCAAAAGCGTGGTTCCGGTGGATTGAAAATCCCTCTGCTTGTAAAATATGCACTTGAAATAGTATTGAAGAGCTCACTCAAACTTTTCTCGGGGATACGATGAAACCAACTCCATCTTATTCAGAGTTAGAATTTCTCATCCCTTCTTAGTTTATTCCCAATTGCACCACCACTGCCAACAACAACAACATCAGCACCAGACACGACCAGAAAGAGCGAGTGTATTTAGTTGAAATGGAAAAGGAGAATATTAAGCTATTCAGAGTACAGTTGGTTGCACCCACGCATGCATGCATGCAAGCATCTTCATCATCATCTCTCTGGAGAAGTTTTTTCTCCCCCGATTGATCCCGCAGTCCCAAACAGCATATTACGTAATGGTGCAGTTATTATTGTAGTGCCTACTGCTACTGCCATTGATGTTTTTCTCTACAGGGGAATATATTTCTGATGATGATGATGACGACGACAATGTCTCTGCATTTGTCACTTGCACAAAAGACGGGAAAGTGGAACTGGAAAATGATATGCACTCAAAAAAGAAGTAGTAAAAACACTCATCCAACCAAACCATGTACTTCACTCTGTTCCTTACACATTTTATGCAGAATGGCTCAGCCAACCACAAATCCGAATTGAGTTTTTGGGTTCACTGAATTTTATTCGGAGTCCCGACAGAGAACTATACAAGTAGAGAGCAAAGCAAACTTTTTTTTATTCAAAATTCTTTCAAAGTCATCATCATCACCACCTCCACTATATATGCTCCTTATTATCAGCATGTTTCAAATACAAAAGAGACTCTTTAGCACTTTCTTCTCTTCTTCTTCTTCATATTTCTATTCATAATAATTATTACACAGGCATGTGAATGAATAGAGCAATAATAATAATAAAAAGGCAGTGTGCGCCAACGCACAGGTGTAGGTCGATATTATTTTGATGAAAAGAAAAAGCCCATTACCTAACCTAATCTCTTTCTTTTGTCTGGTATAAAAAGGCATGCCAGGCATTTAGCTCACTGGTGGTGGTAGTTGTGGGATGCTGCATGCGCAACGCATATTATATCGTGAATACTTTACATTTTATACACAATGTGGTTATGGTCCGTTGAATCCACTTTTGCTGTTGATGCTGCTGCTGGACTGTTCTTTTTTTAAACAAAAAACGGACATTATAAAATTTTGCCTGGAGGATAAAGTTTTTAGAATGGAAAAAGGGTTTTCTTCAAAAGCAAATGGTTTTGATGTTGTATATTACATTTTATACACAATGTGGTTATGGTCCGTTGAATCCACTTTTGCTGCTGATGCTGCCGGACTGTTCTTTTTTTAAACAAAAAACGGACATTATAAAGTTTTGCCTGGAGGATAAAGATTTTAGAATGGAAAAAAGGGTTTTCTTCAATGGTAAATGGGTTTGCTGTTGTATATTCTCTATCTATCCTTCCTTCTCACTAAACAATAATTCCAGGGAATCCATCTCAAAAACATTCAAACTATTTTCATTCTTGCTCTTTCGTTTCGTTCAGTTGGTTTTTTTATATTCTGGATTGGATTGAAAATTGGAATGGAATGGCTGATAGTACATGAATTGCTCAGCCATCACAACCAATTTACTCTTGTGTTTTCCTCTTATTCAAATCCATTCCAATTCCCATTTAACATGCACATAAACATACAAATAATGCAACAACAACAACATAACAAGATGGGTGAAACCTGGAACATGTCGTCGTTCTATGTACATAGAGAGTATGCATATAAAAATGGTAATTTTTTTCTTCTTCTGGAGAAGCAGCATCATCGTCATCCAAAGAAAAAACAGCTTGAATATCATCAACAACAACAACAAGAAAAAAAACAACAAGCAAAAGCATTAAGCATTCCAGATCAAAGATTAAGATTGACTTTGTTGCTGCTGATGCTGCTGCTGAGATGGTAGGTGGTAGTAAGTTGGTTTTTCTTGTGTAATAATAATATTATAAAAACACGCTCAAGTGGAATCCAATCCATTGGAAAATAAAAAATAAAATCATTCATTCCATTCCTCTCTCTCTTCCCTTCGCATACCTTTTTTTCCTTTCTCCTTATTTCTCATGGATTATTTTTATGTTGATTACCTTTACGTGGAATGTGGAGACGAAAGTATCATCTTCTAGTTGGTTTTATATACATTTCTACTACTTGCATGGATGCATGCATGCCCAAAAGCATTTTGTATTCCTGAAAATAACTTTTGCTTTTTTTCTCCTCTTTTTTCCACATTTTCTATTTTACTTTATTTTACAACAATTTTTATTTTTTATCGGATTGGAATGGCGATACAATCGTGGAAAATGGTTTATGTATGCATTTCGAATAAAAAATAGGGGGAGTTTTCCCTTGTTTTTTTATTCCAAATTCCAGAGAAAAAGGAGAAGAAAAGAAATGAAGTAAGATTGTTTTGCTGCTGTTGCTGCTGCATTATATATATTTTACAAGGAGGAGGAATTGAAATAGACTGTCTGCTCCTGTGTTTGACTTGACTCCTGTTGTTGTTATGCATTTGCTCTCTCTCTCCCTTTTTATTGTATAAATCGGATATATGTAAAAAGGGAAGTGGAAGAAGTTGTAGTAGTAGTAGCAGTAGTTCACTTTAAAAGAAAATGCACATTAGCATATTATTCCAAAGGGGAATTTTTTTCCAAGAAAAGGAAAGCTTGTGTGTGGTTCCATTCACTACAGCAGCAGCAGAGCAAATCTCAGGTTTTTTTTCTTCTCTGCCTGTGAATAGCAAGTAAGTAGAGTAGATAAATAAAAAAGTATGGAAAAGTTGGTAAAATCAGAGGAGGAAAAACACTATCTATTTCAGGGAAGGACGTGCACTCTTTTTTTCCTCCTTTCCTGAAACTTTTCTATTTTTCTATCTTTTTCCATTATTTCAATCTCATGAGAGGAGGAGAAAAAAGAAGAAGAAGACATGGTAGAAAAAATAGAAAACGGAAAGGAGGAGGTAGAACTAGTAACAATGTATGTTTATTTTGTATATTAGATAGGTATATATATTTTTCCCCTCTGAAAAAAAGAAATATTTTCCTCTAGAGACAAGTGACAATGTGAGTTGGTGATAGTTTGGATGGAGTTTTATACACATTTCTACATCTTGTAATGGGCTTGAAAACGGGAGATCGCCTTGTCTTGTACGTCTTCTTCCTTCTCAGTGTTGTTAGCCGTATCTCAAAATGGTTTACGATTTCTCAACAGAGCATCACCACCAGAATATACTTTTTTATTTTATAAAAGTACTGCTACTACAATTATTATTATTATGTGCGATGCGATACGATGCAAAGATAATATGCAAAAATAGTAGAGAAGGAAAAAAAGAAGAAAAAAAATTCTTGGGATTCCGTTGACGATCCGATTTATATTATTGGCTTCCATTCCAATTCCACATGACTTTGTTTCCTGTCTCTCTCTCTCCCTGTGTGTAATATGCATAAGCATGAATGTTTCACATTCACATCATCCATAAGACAAGAGCAAGACACACATACTACACACACGCATATAAATTCCTTTACGTATTTATTTATACTACTCTATGGAATTGAAATGGCAGTAGAAATTGCCTTGTTGTTGTTTTTATTTTTTATTTTTTTCTTCGACTTCTCCTTCCTTATTTTCCTACCACTTTCCTTCACTTCACATAACTTTTGTTCTTGGTAGTAGCAGTGAGGCAGACTATCATGCTGAAAATGAGGTGACTTCCCAATAGAGACATGAAAATTGTAAATGAATGAAAAATATTCCATCTGAAATGTTCAAATGGAATGTTGTGATTTTTTTCTCACTGTTAAATTTTTTATTTGTAAAAAAAATCATTTTCTCGCTCTCTCTCTCTCTATCCTCTTCCACGAAACTTTGAGTGCGCAATATTATTATTCCGCCTCCGATAAGATGATTATCTGATCGTTCCAAATGAGTGTCGTAATATCCTCAGAAATATATAATGATCATCATCGTCATCGACAGTCATCATCATTCCATTCCACATCACTGCTATCGTCGATGACACTGCAGAAAATTTCCCTGCCTGTTATTTATTTACACACACACCTCGTGCGGGTTCGCTTCATTTCACTTTTTAAAGAAAAAAAATCCAATCGTCTCTCAGAGTTTTTTAAACACTTTTTGGGTACTCACTCCACTTTGCTTATGGTGTATTTATACCGATTTAATCCACAATAACAACGCAACCATGCTATTTTTTGATGATGATGATGATCATCATCATCAAACATGAACTTGTACTTATCATCCTCCACGTCATGATGATGTTGATCATCAGCAATGAGACAATAATAATAATATGTGTACAGAGAGAATCCACAATTTTCTGCTGAATCACTACCGTAGAACTAATCTGATGCTTCATCCGTCCCATCCTCCTTTTGCTAAATGGCTCCAATGAAGAATCAACATGATCATCATCGGATCGATTCAGTTTTGATGATGATGATGATAATAATGATGATCAGATCAATGCAATATGTTTGAGTTTGAAAATCGATCTCAAATGACGATGATCATGGGAATGACTTGCCTCTGTGTGACGACACTAAGGTCATTCTGCAACACAAGTAAAACTCATCTTATAGAAGATACGCGTTCACCCCGTATGTCACTCGTACTTGCTTAATTCAAAACAATGAAAAGCTTTACGAGCCGAAAAAATAAGAGCAATATTTTTTAACCTAAATTTTATAGAATTGATTGTTCGTCTGGATAAAAAATAAGGAAATCATCATCAAGCAATTTTTTATTTTGATGATGATGATGATAATGATGATCAGATCAATGCAACATGTTTGAGTTTGAAAATCGATCTCAAATGACGATGATTATGGGAATAACTTGCCTCTGTGTAACGACACTAAGGTCATTCCGCAACACAAGTAAAAATTATCTTGTAGAAGATACGCGTTCACCCCGTATGTCACTCGTACTTGCTAAATTCAAAAAAATGAAAAGCTTTATGAGCCGAAAAAATAAGAGCAATAATTTTTAACCTAAATTTTATAGAATTGATTGTTCGTCTGGATAAAAAATAAGGAAATCATCATCAAGCAATTTTTTTTCTCACGTTACATTTCATCGGATGATCGCACTACTATACACAGTTACTTTGTGACCTTTTTTGTTCTTTTTATGATACATTTATTAAAAACGCTTAATACTTTTGATGATGGACTAGCAGTGCTGTGCACATCTTCCATGTCTTTTTCTCAGGCAGAATAAACAGGCTAATTGTAAAAAGCTTTACGAGCCGAAAAAATAAGAGCAATATTTTTTAACCTAAATTTTACAGAATTGATTGTTCGTCTGGATAAAAAATAAGGAAATCATCATCAAGCAATTTTTTCTCACGTTATATTTCATCGGATGATCGCACTACTAATACAGTCACTTTGTGACCTTTTTTGTTCTTTTATGATGCATTTATTAAAAAAGTTTATATTTTTGATGATGGACTAGCAGTGCTGTGCACATCTTCCATGTCTTTTTCTCAGGCAGAATAAACAGGCTAATTGTAATGGGCTCTTAAAAACTTTTTGGATTATTTAACTCACAGCGTGAGCATGCTTACGATGATGATAATGCGGGCGATGTGTAAAAGTGAAAAAAAATCTATTTGAGGGAATATTATTATTTTCTTGAAAGTTTAGCTCGGTGCTGCTTCTGCTGTGAAATGAGAAAATGGATTTAAAAGGTTTTTTTCTTCTTCAGTTGAGTCAGTGCATGGATCAAGGCGGAGATGAGATGATGAAGAAAAAGAAGAAGCGGAGAGAGAATTGAAGGATGAATATAAAACATTACATATTTTTTGGTAGGAAAGCAAGTTGAAAATTTTAAAGCTTTACTCTAAGCCAGCGTACATATATTTTTTTCTGGTAGAAATGGAAGGCATGAGCCATAACCACAAAATGTGTATACAAAAAATAAAATAAATATTTTTTCTGGTAGAAATGGAAGGCATGAGCCATAACCACAAAATGTGTATACAAAAAATAAAATATAAGTGAAGCATCAGCTTGACTGTGTGTTTGTGTGTGCTGTGATGTGAGAAGATGGGATGAGGAGAGAAAAGGAGGAGAAAAAGAGAGTATAAAGTGTGCATAATCCTTTTGGCAGGCATCTGGGTCCCATCTGGAAATTATAAGAGCATTCTTTGCGTTTGCTTGTTGCGACTACACTGTTGTGTGTGTGCACTTTACTCACTCACTCGGTCCGTCCGATATGTTCTGTTGTAATTTTCAGAAATTCTCTGGAAAATCTTGCTTTAATCCCTTTTTCCTCTTTCTCACTGCGTATAAATGCAATGCTCTGCTTATTATAATGTTCACTTCCTTCTTTGGCTTTTTGGCTTATTTTAGGGAAAAAAATAAATGAGATGAGAATGAGGATGTAGTAGAGTTTTAGGTGAATATGTAGCAGTATTGCTGTACACTCACCCGGAGTTTGGGTGTGTGAAGGAATTATAGGATAAATATGGAATGGAGCTGTGAATGACTTTGTTGGGATATAAAGAAATGACCGAGTTATTTGGCTTTTCAACTTGAAAATACTTGATTTGGTCTGGCAGGCAGGCAGGCAGAGACGAGTAACAAGAGGAGCTGCTAATGCGGACGACAGGGTAGAAAGTTCCAAAAGTATCATACAGTTTCTCTCTCTGTGTTGCGTAAAACTCTCCAAGAGACTTTGCTATTTCCACTAGTTTCACTTTTCTGCTTGTTCCATTCCAGCAGAAGAAACGAAATGGATTTTGGAGATGATGATGGTGAGATGGTAAGTGTTGCGAAGCAAAAAGGAGAAATAATAGGGAACATTATTATGAGGAAAGACTGGCGGTGATGTGGTGTTACTGCTGCTGGTAGGTGGTGGGGGATGGGAGCTTGATAAGTAACAGAAAACCTCCGTTGCATTTCATTTCTCCCTTACCAAGTTTGATTATGATGATGATGATGATCACGGGCGGAAATGCTCTTAGTGCAAATCTTGATTAAAACTATTAATCACCGGCCGCACACACAGGATAGGTAATAAATGCCAAGAGAGAAAAGAGGAGAAGGAGAAACGGAGAGAGAAGCGAGGAGACGGAGAAGTTCATTACCATCAAACAATCTGGATCTGTTGTTATGTGGGGAAGGGAAGGGAGTTGCACTTTTTCCCGACAGCAAATAAGCCAAAGGCTTTCCTCTGACTTTTGTCGCATTTGCAAAGTTTCTACTTTGAACATTTAATATTAAATATTTTAAATACAATTTTTAACAGGGAATAAACAAGTTGCATTTTTTTCTTTGTGTTTTTCCCTCCTCGTAACAAGTTGAGTATTTCTACATTGCTAATCCTCTTGTTTTCTTCCATGTAATTTCTTCCTCTTTGACGATATTACGCCATTATTCTCCACAAGCCATTCGCACATGCTTAAACAAAGTTGAGTAACGGCGATTCTCAACTCAAGGCTGTAATATATTTTTTCCAAGCGCAGCTTTTCCTAAACTGCCCAATGATAATGATGTCCATTTTTTTCTACAAGATAATCCTCGTGATCTCCATCATCAACGTGGCATTTTGACTTTTACACTGTTTGTTTGCGCCAATACAACTTGTACAACATTTTCTAAGCTGTTACGTATAAAATAAAAATGATGCTGACGACGACGACGACGATGCCTTCAAGCCTCCATGTTGCATTATCCGTTTATGTTATGATTAGCTCACGACGACCCAACAACCAAAGAAGGAGGATCCATACAGAAAATATTTTTCCTCTCTTCTCTCCATCCATTTTTTCTCCTTCATCATAATATACAATATCACTCCAACTATATGATTATGATATAATAATAATAATAATAGCAAACACAACCAGCCA
>JAANSP010004349.1:0-10282 GCA_036850745.1 Homidia socia
AGAGAGATGAGATGAGACTCGTTTGAGATGGGATTTTGCTACCCTGATGGTACGGAGATGCGATTCATTCCAGTGATAAGTGATATATTGCTGGTGGCTAGTATTTGGGATTCAAATGAATTTTGCGTTAAACTGTTATTGTATGATTCCTACTTGGTAAAATGGAGTCCCAGAAATGCTGGTTTAGTGTCGTCAAGCTTTAATATGACTAGGTATAAAACTGCGGCTTATCATTATCATTATGAAACAAGAAGAGTAGATAAGTAGTTTAGTAAGCGCATACAAAAAGGTAAGATGTAATCTGCTTAATAAGTTTCTTTTATTTCGCGAATTATACTTGAAATGATTTTCTTCAAGTCGGTTTGTTCTTTTGCTTGCTTTACTTTTAAGACGAATTAGTTTTGTACACGCGCTTATGTAGGCACATGTATATATTCTGCTAGCATGGACTTCGGACAGTGGTGGCGATGATGATGGAGACGTGCCTTTTATCATCATCATTATTATTATTACCATTAAATATTATACTTTCCCTACAAGTTAATCTCCATTTTCCAAACAAGTTGTGTGAGTTTGTGGAGACTTGTGTGTGCTGCTACCTGACTGACAGACCAAACTTTATGACAAGCCATGACTCATTTTATTATTAATGCGTGAAACTGCTCACAGTATGCCTATAGTTTTTATACAACCTTGTGGTATGCACGTAGAATGGTGGTGGTGGTTGTTGTGATGATGATTGATTAATACAATAACTTGATGCTTTGCCCCATGCCCGCCGTGTGCATTTATAAATGGCATGAATAATAGCACATGAAAAGAACTGACAAAGCCAAACCATCACACTCACTCCTGCTGATAAAGTGTTTGCGCAACCCTGAGGGCTCTTTAACTCCTCTACCGTGCAGTTCCTACACCCGCTTTTCACAAGGCACTCTCTTTGAACCAGTTCCACAAAAACTCTTCTGAACTGAAATAAAAAGAGCCTGTGGTCCAGCAGCAGCAGCGTCAACAGAGAGAGAAGAAACGTTTTTTTTTTCATGAAAGAACTCAACAGCATCACTCATAACACGCTCCGTGGAAATGTACACAGGTGATGCGAATTTCTCTGCCTCTAGCTCTTTTGACACTATCGTCACCAACACCACCACTACTCCGACTCGTTTAAAATGAAGACAAAAACATGCAAAATGAAAAAAACCTGTAAGCTATGCTGTTGCTGCAGATAAGTGGAACAGGCTGGCTGAAAACGAAAAAAAACTATATTGCACACGTAAGTAGAGTATATTGGTGCTGCTGTGCTGCTGCTACGTTATAT
Organism: Homidia socia; assembly: GCA_036850745.1. NCBI lineage: Eukaryota > Metazoa > Arthropoda > Collembola > Entomobryomorpha > Entomobryidae > Homidia > Homidia socia. Next base: position 1,319 of record JAANSP010004349.1, read on the forward strand.
GCCTAATCCAGCTCAGTAATAATTTCGTTTGATCATATACAACAAAAATGAGATGAGAAGAATAAAAAAATATATTATGGAAAAGAGCAAAGTAGCGAAAAGCATTGGAAAATGAATATGCTCAAGTGAAAAAAAGTAAAAGGAATAATATTTTTAATGGAGAGTAATAGCACATGGCGAATCAATCTCTGGCTGACATGGCACGTTGTGTAATACTGTCTGACTTTTTGGAAATGATGCGGTTTCACAGAGGCAGCAGAGTTTCTTGTTGTGCGACTGGTGCTATGCTCGGCTCTTTCGCAGTTTGCATACTCATTTTGTGGCATGGCATAATAATATTCTTACTTACTAACTTCTACTCGTTTACCATTTTATTCTCTTGTTCTTCTTGATTCTCTTCTCCTCTTCTAATAATGAATGATGACGGTGGCGTTAGCAGTGCTGATGATGATAATGACGACGACGACGAGCGCTTGTTTATTATTGCAGCAGCCACCACATTTAGCGCAACATTATTATTGAGCCATCATTTACGATTATATGGCATTAGAGTAAGTATATATTTTTTGTTGATGTGTTCAAGAACGCAGCCCAATGCTTACTGCTGCATTTCATCATCATCATGCGCCCGCTCGCCCTGCTATATTTTTTATTCCAGCCATGTAATCCTTATTACCTATTATTATTATGGCGCTGTTTTTCTTCTAAATACTTTATTATCCTTTTAAAAGTGTGGTTGGCTACTACTACGCTATAAAATGTAGGTTTTCAAAGTTAAGAAGGTTTTTTTTCAAAAGTTTTTTTTTCTATTTACTCTTGCGCTTTGAGCAAATTTTTTTGAGGCTCGATTTGCTGAGCTAGTAATACCAATATTGGTTTTGCAAATTGCAATAAGTAAACAGAAATAAAAGATTGTATTGCCACCAGGAGAGCTCTTAAGCATTAAAATAGTTTTTACATGTCTACTTTTTGGAGGATGGAATAAAATTTTCGTCTATTGTGCAAGCAATTGTAATAATAATGATGATGTTTGTGATGGAGAAAGTATTATTAGGAATATGGCTACTGGTCTTTTTAAAGATGTGAGCACAACAATGGCAGTGGTAGTAGGAACAGAAAGTCAATGTTGGTAAGGTGTGTGAGTTTTTGGTAAAAAAATACTTCATGTTCGTTCACAGGAAGAGGTGAAAAAGTGCTTTCGCTTTCTACCTCTTCTTCTGCCTGCCGCGCCATGTGTTCAGAGAAGGAAGAAAAAAAGATGATTGAGATTGAACTAAAGTTGTTAGGAACAAGCACTTGAGCCAGCAGCAGCAGAGATGAACGTAATAACCACTTGTACTTCCACTTCCTCTCACTACTCCACTTCATTCCTTTTAATGGAAAGCTGTAAATAGAAAAGTTTCTCTGGAAAGATAACAGCATAGCATAGTTTTTCTCATCAAGACCTTTGAATTCATTTCATTCTCATTTCCCCGTCCCTCGCTCCTGGTTTTTCACTGTCAAGGAGAAAAAAGCATTACTCTCATCACCACAACTGCCGCCGCCGCCATTGCTACCTTTCCTGTCAGTCATCATATCTAAAAGCTCACTGATGTCAACCGCAGCAAGGAATGAAAAGAACAGAGGCCAATTTACGGAAGTAACTTGTGCTGTCAGACTGGATCATGGTGTTATTCAGGGAGAGGGAGCGATATGAGGATGGTGATAATGAAAATGACATTTGACTTTGGAAACATTTTATCGGATTTTATGCATTAATTAAAGCATATTACACCATGCGCATTATCTAAACGGTTGCACCTTCACTCTGAAAAGGAGTGTCATTGAAAATTCATGGGGACACTGTATTTTTATTTTTACAAAGTAACAAATTTCCATTCACTCACCAATCTGAATACAAATTCATTTCCAGTTTGTGCTACTACCTACGTCAATTCGCATTTTTTCTCCATTATAAATGCGTTAAAGAAATTGAAAATTTGAATGCCTACGTTTATTTGGGGAATAAAACGACAAACCAGTCATATTAATATTAATATATTAATCATCATCATCATTATCAGCAGCAACCTCACCTCGGTTAAAAACCAGTCATAAAATGTGTATAAAGCTGCAAGAGGTTGATTCTCTACTTTGCTATGCAAAAGTAACTAAGAATTAAGCAAGGCCAAGGTCAACATAGCAGAGCAAGACGAAGAGGAAAAAAATAGATTTCGCTTGCTTGTTTTTTGCAACGAATTATTACTCAGCTAAAGCAACATCAATAATATTATTCAGCAGAAAGATGACGAAGAAGAAGATGTCTGATGATGATATACATATATATTTGTGGGTGGTGGTGGTTCGCCTCTACTTGATGCTCTGTTCTCTGACGGTGACATACCTATTACCTACACATATGCAAGCCCGGTTTGGTGGATTGGTTTCACTTGTGCTGACTAGGAACGGGGCTGATCTTTCCATCTTGTAGCTTCCCATGGATGTATGTATATAAATAAGTGGTGGGATGACGGGGCACTCCAAGAATTTCAAGACTGTTGGAGTTTACGTTTTTACGATTGTTCCAGGTGCACAATCTATTTTGCATCAGTAATAAAAAATATTGTTGTGTAAACAACCAGTTGCTGGTACTGTTGCTGCTTCTGGTGGTACAAAATGTGTGGGTAGAATATTTACCTGTTCCATGAAAATCCATCATCATTCATTTCATGTTTCTTTTTTCCGACTAGAATAAAAATAGCCCACCAATAATCCATTATGTATCTTTTGTTTTTGTGTGGTACATGCAGGCTGATGCAGAGCACTCACGGTCAGGGTACTTGTGCACGAACGCATGCTTGTTGTATAATAGAAGTGAAGTTTGATTGAACTGTAAAAAGGGAAGACGTAAGCAAAACAAATAATAACATTTCATTTTTGTGCTACTAGTGCTTATTTACTGCTGCTATTACTGTGGTTACTTTTCTGAGCCATTATGATCATCACGTCAATTGTCATAAAATGTCTATAAAAGAGTAAATGAAAAATAGATAGCTTCTTTCGCTACAAGTAGGTATGCAATATTACCACCGCCGCACCAGCAACATCGTCGTCAGTAATGCGTCTGAACTGAACACTTTTTTATTAATATGGTACATAACTCTCCATGAAAATAACAATGACAAGGCTTTGTGACGACGACGGTTATGATAATGATAATGGTGGGAGAGAGAAAAGATTAGCATCTTTATGTTTTCACGTACTTTTCATGAATAGTAGAGGGATGGGGAACTGAATGAAAAATAAATGAATATATCCAACCAAACCGAAACCACAAGGTTGTTTTCTTGGAAGCATATTTTCACGTTCACCTCATCATCATCCTCCTAGTCATCATCATCATCCATCCGAAAAGTAGATTAAGAGTATATATTCAACATGCATATTATTAAATTTTTTAAACAGCCCAGAAAACGTATGTATGTACTGGTAGGCACACAAAATATATCATCATCTCCCTTACTTGCCTCCGATTGACTTAAATCAACCCAAAAAAATACACTGAGGTTGCAGAGAAAAACCTACACACTAAACTTTACTTACATTCAGCATTTCAATCCAAAAAGTCGTCATCATGATATGATGGTCATGATCATCATCTTCATGCCCTTTCTACCTTACTTTTTTTTATCAATGTTGATAAATTGAGATTACAATTCTGATAGTGTATCTTCTTCATGACGATGGTGATCATGATCATCATGATCATGTAGCATCAGAAATGACAGCAAACATATTTATTGCCTTTTCCTTTCCGCACCACCACCACTCTCTGTTCCTGTGTTCCAAATGATAAGCAAGTTATATAAGTGGCAACTGGCAAGATAGCATCCGCATTAGAGTTTTGTTGTGCGATCATGTACATACATCACTCTGTGTGTACGTATGTATGAATGACAGTGTGATCAAAACTTCTTTCATGGACACATGAGCACTAGTCATACTTGATTTTCAATGAAAGTTCTCTTCCTCGTTAATCGGATTAGGTATATATGTACCACGTACGTACTACTTCTTCTGCTACTTATTAGTCCAGACGAATGAACGGTTTCAGCAGTAGCATTATATATGTGCCTGTAGATAGTGGCTTACCATAAGAATAAGTTTTTAATGTACATACATACAGGGCTCGCTATAAAACTTTGCTAATTTCATCCATCTCTAAACACTTTTGTACAACAGAAAACGCATTACTGAAAGTTGTTGTATGTGTAGCGGCAGCAAATTACACATTTTTGGAGAAATAACTGTGTGTAACGCATACATATTTACACAACTGATGATTTGTGTGACGCAAGCGATGTAACGATACTACACCTTTATATTAAACCTAGAATATTATAATTTAATGAAATAGTTAGCTATGAGCTAACTTGGCTCTGGCTGTTTCTCCACTTTTCTCTCTTCTTCTTCTGTTGCCCCTCTCTGTATTCATTAATAGGAGAACGGAAACAAAAGAGAAAGAAGCATGGCCGATGATAATCCTATATACTGGTAGATAAATAGTGGAAGCTTGTTCCAGTGAGTGGCAAACAACCTTGCTTTGAGTGAGTGTTATACACGGTAGTAATATACAATGTAATAATGAATGATAAGATAATAAACTATAATGACTGGAAACACCTCGAGGACATTGTACTTGTTCAATAATAAAGTACATAATCTCATTATTAACGCAAGTGTACTGCATGATTATTTAAAATATTACAAAACATTTTTGCTGACTGGCCATTATTTTTAAAATAGTCTTTTTTGTGACCTGAAACATTTTCATAAAAAATTGCTGCATCTACTTGTTCACCTACGTATTTTATTTACAGGTTTTTGAAGTGCTTGAGTGCAATCCTTTTTTTTTGCAGGAAAGTAAGTCTGACGTCGAGCAGTGAAGAAAAACTTCTACAGATACTTTTTTTTCTTTGTGAGCATTAACACCTCGTTGGTCTAACAACAAAGTATGCAATTTGCTTTCATTTTCCCCTTAAAATTAGATTTGTTTCCTTGGGAAAAAGCAAACTATTGAATATTCGGAAAGCGAAAAAAAAGTCGGCATAATGATCATGAAAAGGAAAGAATGTCTCCCCGAGCGGAATAAGAAGCATCATCAATTTCTATTTTTCCGTTGAAAGCAAGATTTTTGCATAGGCCAGTTTAAATTTGTGTGCAACGGGAAAAAGGAAAGTACATAAATAAATATTCAGAGTATATATTCATCCAAGCATTTTCTTTACAAAAAGAGGGAAAGAAGAAGTATCTTAGTAATAATATATATATATATATATACATATAAAAAGTTTGTTGAGAATTCCCAAAAAGCAGTGTATATTTCTGTACGTACATATTTTTCGCAAATTTACGAAAAAAAAAGTAAAAAAAAGATATGAGTTGGCTGAGTTTCGTTGAGGATGCGGATGCTGTTAGTGATGATGATGAAGATGATGCTACCTTCTTTTTTTCTTTTCTTCACTCGCATGCACATTTTCTTCTTATTATTATTTATCATGTTGCCGGTGCGTTACTACAACATGTTCACATTTCGCATGATGAATCCATTCTGCTGAATAAATAGTTTCAAAGGAAGTAAAAAAGGGAGTTTTGGAGTGAGTGAGCGGAGAGTGATGTGATGATGACGCATGTTGTGGTGGAGTGGACTGTATAGTAGTAGACGAGGAGTGCAGTTTTTCTGTAACATGGTATGGCACAGATGCGATCTTACGGTGGTGATGGTGGTTGTTGCAGTTATACGAGTCTTTGTAGATTTACTTGTTATTAAGTAACACGTCTTCGTCGTCTTCTATTTGCTGTTTTTTTCCTCTCGCTTTGCCATCTTCTACGTTTTCCATGCAGTGTGCCTACATTATCCATTTTATTTATATTTTTGATGTAATGTTTCAAGAGCTTTGAAAGACCGTTAGCTAGCACACTGCGTGTCTGTCAAAAGTGCTCATGATGAATAGAAAATGCTATAATATGCTTAATATGCAGTCCAGAAGAAGAGTAAAGAAGAAGAAGGACAAGTTGCAGACAAAGAAGAAATAGACAAAGGAGAAGATAAATAGGAAAATTATAAGAGCAAGAACGTGTAGCAGTGAGTTATATTTATGCAGCAAGCAACAACAAAAACAAAGAGACGAAAAATGTGATGCCCGTTTTTTCTTTATGGGAAATGTGCGCTATTGCTATTATGATTTGGCTGTCTAAAAAGAAAATGCAAGGCGGCAGGTCGGTCGTGCCGCGTAGTCGGTATGGTTAGCTGCTGCTAGGTAGGAGGTAGATAACAAGTCATTTTTAAACCAACGTCCTCTGCTCTGCTCTGCTATCTAATAAATGCTTTGTTGCTTTTTTGTATTTTTTTGCACTCGGTTTTTTCCCTTTCATATTATCATGTTGTTAGGTATTTATGCTTCTCCTCATCCCACATAGTCAGGCATCAGCAAATAACCTTCACTTTATGCAATTTCACACGTACACATAAACTCATTTTTTATACTTTTTTCATGCTTTTCGTTTATTTAGACTGGTAGGATTAATAGTTGTACTACTGGGAGCGTCTATTTGTCTGTGAAGTTGTCTCAGCACTAAACGCTTTCCAGGAAAGTGGTGAGACTTTTCATTTCCAAGGTCTTTTAACATAGAGTCAACGTCAGAGCTGAAGGAAGAATCCTTTCAAGTAGTTTTTTTCAGATGTGTGTTAACCGTTGGAGTCGGAATCATTTAGATAGTTAATGAATTATCTATAATTCATTAACTATATGTTTTTTAAAGTTGTGAACTTATTTTGCTTTGAAGGTTTCACATTACTGAAAGGTGTGGGCCAAGCTTATTCCTTTCTGAAAAACAGTTGTACCTATTCTTGGAAATGTGATGACGGCAGGTAGAATAATTACAGGTGTTTATCTATCGTAATACTCCAATCAGGCTATCAAGTAACTAGTCTATTAACTTGATGAAATATGTACGTAGTGTTATTTTTGGCACTCAATAAGCAACTTTTGTACCATTCTTAAGGAGCCATATCATCAGCTAATAAAATATTAAAACAGGATTATTGCAGACTATAAATAGAGCATTTAAAATGTTGTTGTTGCCGCTGTTTGTAAAACATGAATCTACTTGTTCCACCTAACTTTATAAACATGGAAATGTAAGCATTTGCACAAGTGCCCTTCTGTATAGTCAATGGCTCCGCTAAACCTAGCGATGATTCTTATGATTTAAAACTGACTTTTTTCCGTTAAAAAATGAAAAAAATATGGGTGGGAGGGAAATGACGTTGTCACTGGCTCATTGCCATTAACATCTCGATCCTTTGCCTTTCTATAAGTGGTTAAAATATCGTACATAAAAAATGAAAATTTACAGACGTGTTGCAAGTTTTAGTTTAACTATAAATAGGAGAATTGCATGGTTTCTACAACTATTAACTAAAGTACTGTAAGCATAATAATAATAAAAGTTTTCATCTACTGTGGAAATGGCTTAATAATAATAATTAATAATAACTGTGTTTTTTGGAGAAAGCATGTACTACACATTCGCGGACAACATAAAAAGCAAAATATTACAAATGTATTATGAATTGGAAATACGCGGATGTGGTAAAGTTTGAACGGAAGTGATCACTCTTGACATTTATCAATTTTAATGTGTTTTTTAGGTTTTTTAACAACTGGACAACAAGTTATGTGAATTAGCGAGAAATTCGTATTGCGTAAAATAAAAATAATGATGTCTTCCGCTCCGGATAAAACGCTAAGCTTTTCTTACCATTTTCTCGCGCAACTTTTGCCAAATTTAAATATAGGCTGGAGCAGTTTGTTGGAGGAATGACATTTTAGTTTAGATTTTTTTTTGAAAATTCATGTATCGATTTGCACTTAACGTCAGGAAATGAAAATAATATCAAATCATTAGTTATAACTAACTAACTAACTTCCATTATATTGATAAATAGGCTGGAGCAGTTTGTTGGAGGAATGACATTTTAGTTTAGAATTTTTTTTTTTTGATAATTCATGTATCATTTTGCACTTAACGTCACGAAATGAAAATAATATTGAATCATTAGTTATAACTAACTAACTTCCATTATATTGATAAGAGCTACATACCTGGAAAGTTGCAACTACCCCTACCCAAGCCGTAAATTCTTTGTCATTTAAATGAGATGACACAAAGTCAGTAACGGGATAACGGGAAGTCGGAATAACAAAAGAAAGCAGAAAAAGTTGACATGTATCGATTTGCACTTAACGTCAGGAAATGAAAATAATATCAAATCATTAGTTATAACTAACTAACTAACTTCCATTATATTGATAAGAGCTACATACCTGGAAAGTTGCAACTACCCCTACCCAAGCCGTACAGATTCTTTGTCATTTAAATGAGATGCCGATGCCACCAAGTCAGTAACGGGATAACGGGAAGTCGGAATAACAAAAGAAAGCAAAAAATGTTGATGAAGCTATTTGTTTACTTTTATGTCCACACTCTTGTGTTATGTATGAGCTTTCCTGCTCTGCTACATATAATCCTCAAAACGCAAACTTTTACAAGCTCACCACTACTAACAACCGGAAAAGATGCCATCCGATATCTATGTATGTTCAAAAAACGTGAATTGCGGTTGACGATGATGATGATAGTTTGGTTAGGTGATGATGAGTTGAGGAGATGATGATGACGCGATGGCATTGATCTTTACGTATTCTGTTTGCATAATATACACACACTCCCCGTATATCTGTCGTGGTTTTGTAAAACTGCGTAGACTTAGAGCTAGCTGTTTGGTGTGATGTGAGGTGATGATGAACGAGGAAAAAGCAAAAATCAACAAGAATAGGAAAATTATTTGCCTTGCTGAATGCTGTTTTGTATTTAAATTTGATCAAGAAGAAAAACCACATGGGTCGTTTTAACGGGGTG
>JAANSP010004350.1:0-10282 GCA_036850745.1 Homidia socia
ATTTTTTTAAAGAACGCTGTGAATGAACTTTGGAAAGGGCTTTTTAATATAAAAAAAAGAATTTACAAACTAGCAATACGTGATTAAGCTCAGAACTCAATGTGTATTGAGTCTGTAATTCAAAAATTTAGCAAAAAAAAGTATAACTTATTGAATGTCTCTATATGATGATGAAATGGAATTTTTAATGCATACATTTAAATATCTTGATTTATGAATGTATTTTATGCTATTGTGATTTTATGACTTAATTGTTGCACTTGTGTCACTAGAATACCTTCCTAATCTTGTATTTACTTTACGGAGAGCTCCATGGGGACCATTAAACGTACTGACATGGAATATAACATGCTGCATATTTATCATTATCAAAAAGCTTTATAATTATTGATAATTGTACTCCAAATAATTTTTGCTAATAATCACGAAAATGGGGAAATCCCAAATTTTGAAAAACTTAAACGCAATATTCATGCAATATTACAGGATTTTAATATTTTTGTTTTTACAGCAGCAAGTTTTCATTGCAAAAAAACGTTCCGTTTGCAGTTTTGCATTCAACGAAACAGCCGTTGGTTCACAAGTTGAGGATGTAGATGGCAGTTGAAATTCTACTGAAGTGTTCCGGGACGTGTGCTGCTTTTTCTAGCATACGTTAAAAAAATCCTTGTTTAGGATTTCACGTAATCAACATTGTTCTCTAATCAAATTAAATATTTATGTAAGCTGACAAACACCAAGTTTAACTTTGCGTACAGTAATTCTCCACCACTAATAGGTTTTATGTCCATTGTCATCACGAGCGAGTAATTACCGTAGAAAACCTATAAATCATTGTCATTATTCCACATGTTTACTGCTTGGCAGGCCAAAATACTTATTTCAGCATCGAATTCATTACCTGTAATTTGCAAAAACACATTATTTTGCTCGTACACAAGGTAATGAACTTGTTTTTGAATGCCTAGTATATTCATTCACTGTTTTTATTTGCTACCTATCAAAACTAACAACCGTGTTTTTAAATACCCTTTTCGCAAAGAAAGCACATTTTTATTAACGTAATTAAGGGACACAAATAATACCGTAATTGCTTTTCTGATTGCTCACTACATTTAGTATTATTCATTTGTCTAACCTCGTGCTGTTTTTCTTATCTGAGTTTAACATGTAAATAATAGATTAAAAAAGTTGCTATATTGGACGCATTAATTAATGCATGTCAAACTCATGTATTGTGCGGAGAGCATAAAATCAGATTAAGAAGAGATAACTCCCCAGTGCCGGGTTGTGTTTTGATAACGAAACCACAGTCGCAAGTGAACTTGTCATTCTCACCGTGGATCTGGCAAGAAAAAAAAGCGCATTAAAATATTTATTGGTGCTGACGAAATGAATAAACTCACAATCTCACACGACAGCTCCCTTATTTTAATTGGTTTCTTGAAAGGAAAAAATAATAAGCAACTGTTTTTATGTCTACAATTATCAAAACTGTATCAAACCTACGATTTTTTATCTCATAGCCGAATATCGTCATTGTCCCCACAGTAGTAGTAATAAGTATTTACTTACAAAATATTAAAACAGACAGGAGATAATGAATGTGTTTATAAGCATATCACATTCGCAGTCATTTTGTTAATAAATACTTCGCATGACAAAGATCCAGGCTTTGTTGCTTGCTTTGCAAAGAAATATAATTGGATAATAAATTGCTAAGGTTAAAAATTACTGTCTTGCAATGGCGCCTGATAGATGGCAGGTAGCCGCGCTCATATGCAGAAATCGCAGTAAAAAGACTGGTTGTGCCAGTAAAACAAATTAGACGAAACGCAGTTGTTTTTCAACCATGCGTTTCTCCTTCTCCTGTGGTAATAATCCTTGTTGCTTGATGAATGCGACCAGGATTTCTTCACCACATACGTATATGATACAGCAGCAGATATGAAAGATATTTGATAAATTAAAAAGGTTTATGTGGTGGTGCATGCAATTTTTGAAGCAATTAAATACTTCAAAAAAATGTAAAAAAATATGCAAGCCAATTTCGCATTCATGCAAATTTTAGTACATTTAGTATCCCAAAAAATTCGAATTTCAAATTGAATTCGTATGAATTACATGAATTTTTCGTCTCGTCTATTATGATTCAAAATTTTTGTTTTTAAGATCACGAGAACCAAATTCTTTGTATTTCATCAATGAATGAAGGAGACCAATTGATTGGTTCAAGGGTTAAAACTACAGATGACGGCAGCATCCTTAATTAATGGAGAAATGAGATAGCTCAATCATCAAATAAAATATCGTTTCAATAGTCAATTTTTCGTCGTGAATTTCTACACTCAAATTCATTCATAAATTATTCATGCATGTTGCCAAATAGAAATGAAGCTTACTTGTTTGGCACCACAATAATGATAGGTTTGTTGAGAGCAATATTAAACTAGTTTTATTTCCCCTATCATCATAAACCTAGGTTTAATTTACATTTTCATCATTATTTTTAACGTCTCGTGCTTTTGGGCCGAATATTGTAATTGTCACAAAATAAATGGGTGTTTTTTGCCAAAAAAATATATTCAGACTTGAAAAAACGTAACAATCGTATTCTTAAGTACTTAATACATTCATTCAAATGTTTGTTTGGTGTAGTTGTTACCTAGCTAGTACAACTGAGAACCAGTTGTTATAGTTTCACACACACAATTATACGCTTGAATAATAAATGAGCTTGACATACGAGCGAGAAGAGGGTAATAATATAGATTGCTCGTAACTGACGGTGAACATAAATTTTGGATTGGATAGGCTAGAGATAGATTTGGGATTTTGATTGTGACATTTGGCAAGGATAGCGAAACCCACAACTTGCTAATAGATGGAATAACCTTCTCTTATTTTTTCAAACGTGCAAAAGGAAATGAGTATTAGGGGACAAAATCTGCATTATTGTTAAAACAAATTGTCAATATGATCATTTAAGAAGTAATATTAAGGAGGATGCTGTGTAGTTTAATTTATAATTGGTTCCTAAGTTCAACTCTTTTCTAAAAATTTTTGACGTTATCCCTTGATGATTCAGAAAGATTAAGGCAGACTTCCTATATAGGAACAGACGAAACAAATACACCGCAGCAGTCTCAAAATTCCCCAACGTCTCTTTATTTTGATTACCTAAGCTTTTTTTACAAGATTTCTGTTGCAACTTGCATTCAAAATTTTCATAGCGAGGGCCTTCTTAATCAAAAACGTTCTCTTCATCATTAAAAAAATGTAAATACTAGTTTGCAATTTGCATAGGGAATTGATAGATGGCATATTTACCAACACTAGTAGGGTTACGGAAAAAAGATTCAATCGATGACGAAGCTAGGAAGGTTTTTGTTTTACTTTTAATATCGTTATAAACAACGTATCATTCTTATTATAATGCTTCCCGAAAAACTGGTTCACATAAAACATTAAAGCAGCATTGTTGTTTTGGGGAAACAACCCCATTTGAATGTTCGTCCTGTCCTTAAAAAACAATTTCACACGAAAACTGAAGCAATAGCAAGAGGTAACCAGAACTGCCTTTTTACATGTCGTTTTTATTCACACGGAAGTAGCTGTAGAAAAGACAGGTGCGTGTTCACTTCTTTGAGTAGATTGTTTCGTGATTGCGTGAAACATAATTCCAAGCATTTTTACGTTTCCTTTTTAATTGTACATATCCCATAATATTCAGCTGAGTATACAGAGTGAGAAAGTGATAATAAGATAGTAAAAAATCCTGATTACATTCACAGAAGAACATGACAGCATGATGGTAATAAGCCCAAAAAAGTTTAATCTTTTCCACATTCCCATTTCATTTTTGATATTCTGTTCAAACAATAGTGATAAGAAAAAGATGAAGAAACAGAGAAACTTGTTTTAGACAGTAAAATATTGAAGGAGCATGTGATGTCACTGTATGGTGTGAAATTTTTGCCTTTAAGCAAGAAAATAATTTTCAGCAGAAAATTTCTTGCCATTTCACGATGATGCCATGAGCTGGAAACTTATTTAAATCAAAAAGTTTCTTCCTTGAGAAAACATTGCACAACATGGACATTCAACTTCAAATTATATGAAAGAGAAAAATGAAATATTTCGAAACCGCAATGTATTACATAAATCATATTTTTACAATAATTTTTGTTTGCATCCATATCTATAAACAAAAACTAGAAACAAAATGTTATGATTTCTCTGGTGTTAGACTTAAATCATTGAAATGGACAAGTTTTTAAATTTCTTCAACTGATGTTAAAATATTAAATACTACTGCATGCATAATTTTCGAAATATCTGAAAGAAGAATTACTTAAATATAATTGTATGTTTTGTCCTGGCAACAATGCAACCACATTCATGTGAATTATATATTTTAAAAATGAAATTTTAAGTGTTTCAAGTAAAATTTGCATTTAAAAATTGTTGGAGAGGAGAGGCTTTTTAAAACGTGATCACCACCGAATCAAAATAAATTTTTGGTAGAAAAGAGATCTTTTAGAATAGAAAGTTACATTAGTTCAATAATGAATGCCTTGCAAAAAGTAATCGTCTGAGCTAAAAAGCTTGTATGTAACAAGAAATTTTCAGGCTGCATCTCAACACAACTTTTGAAATGCTTTCTTTTGCAACTAAGCTGTTTAACGTTGCATAAAAGTCTTTATTTCAAATTTATAAAACAAACCTGATGGACCAAATATAGACTTATAGAAAAAATGGCTCATCATCTCAAGAAGCAGATGGTAGCCTTACGGGAAAGTTACGGATGCGAGATTCGAGAAGTTCGTTCCTACCCAAAAATTATAATGCCGACAAAGAACGCTTTTATGAATCTTTTTATGAATCTTCTTTTGATTCCAAATATTTCCGTTTTCAATTCATGTCATGCAAAAGCAACATATAACAAGCCACTAGTCTACAAGCTCAACGAAAATAGATGGCAGTTGTATCTCCCGTGAACTGTTGCGGCGAGTGAAAAATTTCATCACGTCATACTGATAGAAACAACATATAATTTTCATTAAAATATTCATGCGTGCTGTCTAAACGATAAAGCTATGGCTCAGCTCTCCCCCAATTTATTTGTTTTTCAGAAAGGACATAACAGGCAATGGTAGGCCGCTTTTATGTACATCATCAAAGCGTAACAGAATTTTTCGTTCATTTTCTATATTTTGTTTATATCCAATTTCCAGACAAAATTCTAAATGTGTCGCTTCATTTGCGTAAACGAAAATATTTAGACAACGTTATTTATCGCGTATTTGAATACTTCTTTTGTAGGTATGAACATTTATTTGACCTAAATGTTACATTCTTGAATAAATAATTATAATTTGTTACTCGTGTCTGCAAACAAAAAATAGTTTGTTAAGTTAGGATAGATGGCAGATACTGCCACAATAAAAGCTATCATAATGAATGAAGGAATCAATCAATTCAATATTTAACACAGGGCCGTGTTTTTACTTTTCTCAAGGTGAGTACATACTTTGTAATGATACTTCCTTCAGGGTTTAGTTCACATGGAAATAATTAAGCAACATTGTTGTTTCAATATACCATCCCTAGGTTCTGTATACACGTGTCGATGTATTTAGATAAAAAACTAATTTCACACAACAGGCTGAATGAGCAGAAAAACACCAGTAGCGTCTTTTTACATATTGTTGTATATTCACACCGAAGATAATTAGGGGAAAAGGTGGTCCTTTCTCATCGTGATGAAAGACAAGCAATTTTCAACGAAAGCCATTGAAAGGGTTCATTGTCATATTTTGTATCCATGAGAAGAAAAATGTTCAAAGTTTACAAAAATGTTCACATCAGGAAGAGAACCACGGTACATGTTCGATTTATTACGCAACTTCAGGTTTAAAAATTATTTTACATATTTGTTAATAATGTAAACCAGAATAAAAATATTAACAGGCCCACAGAAAAGGGAAATATGTTATATGGTTTGATAAAAAATAATTTTCATTCCTTTGCTTTTTCCAATTAAGAAAAAAAATCTTTTTCCCCATTCTTTTGCTGTATTTGCTTATCACGATGACGAATGTGAGGTTGCTTTTTTTAAACATGAGAGTCTTTCGTACATTTTTCAGAGGTTTGGTAGTGGCATGTAAAAATATTTTAAGACCAAAAAGTTCGCTTTATTGGCTTAGCAACGTTCTTGGTTTATAGATCCCATGCTTGCTCATCTTATCGAAATCGTAAAGTTTCCTATTTCTCAGTCGATGATTTACTAAATTATTTGTTGAAATCTTGATGGCATTGATAAACAACACAAGCATGTTTTCGCGCCACGGCAAGAAAAAAGCCAAGGAAACATCGATGCCATGAGGATTTGCTGCTTCCATTGGATTTTCGCAATAATTTACGCAAGTTATCATCAGTTCTTTTAATACCCCAACTCATCTTGATGACGATTGTGAGATGGTGTATTATCATAATGCAGGGCAAAGCCCTTGATGGTGTTGCTTTAAATTATTTTAACCATCGTAAAAAATTAATTATTATAAATATTTTTGAATGCTGGTAAAGATAGTTTTGAATTAATTAAGTCTAAAAATACGTGTTTATGAAGGCATCTACTTGTTTCGCGAACACTTGCGCAATAATTTATGCAAATAATCATCAGTTCTTATAATGCCCCAGCTCATCTTGTTGACGATTGTGAGATGGTATATTATCATAATGCAGGGAAAAGCCCTGGATGGTGTTGTTGCTTTAAATTGTTTTAACCATCGTAAAAATATTTAATTATTATAAATATTTTTGAATGCTGGTAAAGATTGTGTTGAATTAATTAAATCTAAAAAACGTGTTTATGAAGGCATCAACTTGTTTCGCGAATATGGCCAAAATAAATATGCAGAAAATAATGTTATCCAATTATTTTGAAATTATAAAACCAATTTAGGTTTTGCATAACCAAAAGCTGAAATATTAATACATACAACATCTGGCATTCAAAATGAGCATCGCATATTTCCTAGATATTAAATATTTTCATTATTTTAATGGAAAGGTTAATTTATTTGTCAAAGTTTCAACAGTCATCTTCATGTTCAACAATTTATTAATTGCAACAACAGACCCAAAAATGTAAAGAAATTAAATTAAAGAAAAAAATATTGGAAATAGTGCTCAAATGATTAAATGCGGGATGGGTTGGATGTAAAATTACAAGAATCATATCATTACTTGTAGTAATTGCGAAAAACTATGAATCGATTACTTTGTGAAAATATTAATAAGATTCGCTACTCTAACACAAGTCGTTTAATTTGTAATCTTTCTTTTGCATTTTTTAAATAACGGGTCTAGTGTTGAGCACAAAACTGCTATTTTATTTGCAATTGCAAAAATTGGTTTATTGGGTTAAGATAGATGGCAGATACAGCCAGAATGAAGCGTTTCAAATGTTGTAAGGGATTCAATGAAAAAAAAGGCGAGCGGTTTTTCGTTGATCTGATTAATATTATAAATACCCAAAGTTTTGTTGTAATGCTTTTCACAGGGTTTAGGTTACATGAAAAAGTCAAGGCAGTATCAGCTAAGAAGGAAATTCTCACATTTCACAAATTGTGAAAAATCAAGTCTGATTTCGTTTGGTTTGAGTAAGTTGTATTTTTTGCAAAGGATAGGGTGGAAAGTCCAACTTAGTAATATTCAATTCTACTTCCCCTTTTCATTGTCATTTCACAACATATTTTGTTGAAATAATTGAAAAACTGCTGATTACAGTGGCCAAGATGGTAGCGATAGCAAAAGAAAAAAATGCTTAATGTTCTCAGGAGAACAGGAAATTAAAACTAGGTATGTGTAAAATTCATGTTTATTTAATTTGATTTGCTTCTCAAAAAATGTTTTAGCATAGCTTTTCATGTCCTTTCCCATGATGAAGAAGTGGATGTAAGTAGTGCTTGTAGTTTAAGTAAATATTTGAGTTTACTATCGTTTACATCATACTTGAGAGATCTCAAAAAATGTTTTAGCATAGCTTTTCATGTCCTTTCCCATGGTGAAGAGGTGGGTGTAAGTAGTACTTGTAGTTTAAGTAAATATTTGAGTTTACTATCGTTTACATCATACTTGAGAGGAAGATTACAAGAAGATTCCATTCATATTCGCACAACTAAAACGAGAATATTATAATTAAGATTTATAACGTAAATGTTATATTAAATAATCCTTTATACTTAGTTATAAGAACAGATGAACTAAATTTCAAACTATAAGCACATTCACCGAATTTAAGTGACAAGCATGACGGAAGAGAACAATTCGGCATGATAGCAAATATCCAATGCCCTCTTCTCATTTTTCTAAAACTGGCTGTATTGAATTACTCTTAAATTGTCAAACTTCCGAACCGCAATTGAATACTTAGAAAAAATGCAGCCAACATATGTATTCAAAGGAATCGACATAAAAATTCATTGATTAAAATATTTGAACACTACTTAAAAATTTTAAAATATTGAGCTATGATCATTTTAATAAAAAGTGAAACGAAACGATATTTTAAGCTGGAACTTTTATAGCTTAGGAGATGTTCTTTCATGTGGAAATTAACCAAGATTGTAACTGTGACGCAAGTCTTCTTAAGAAAAAAACGAACAGATTCCTGCATCGAGGTGATAAGAAAATTAATTTCTTGCACCTTTTTCGGTCAAAAGCCACACTATTTCAAAAAAAACCGATGCAGTTCATTCCATTAATAATATATGCTCGATTTAATAAAATATTTATATAATAGGTTCACAAAATAGGTCAGAACGAATGTGAATTTGCGAATGTTGGTTAAAATTTAGTTTCCCCTCAAATGAGATTAGATTTGAAGTGTTTAAGGGACTATAAGGTCAAGGAACGAAAGCTGACTAAAATGTTAAGCCAAATTGTTCAGCATGAACTAATAGCTTTTACGTTTTTGATTTTTTATACTTAGGTTTAATTTATTCATAATGCAATAATTTAAATTATTGCATTTTAATTTAATTGTTTTAAAAATTGTATGAAATATTTCAACTTTAAAAGAAAAGCCCAAGTGATCATCTTCCATTGGTTTACTTTGTTGCTATTTGGCATTATATTTTCCCTACCTAAAGCCAAACCCTACTTCTTATTTATAAATTTAACGATGTCACAAGTTGTTCAGTTTTGTTGCGTTATTCATTTCATCAGAGGCGTAGTTTATACCATGGCTTAAGGTATAACATACGACAACATCAAGGTTTCCATTAATTCAATTTACGAAAAAATAATAGGCAATAATAGCTGTTTTTATGACCTAAATCACCGTAGCTTTACCAAAGTGGCCATTTATCATTATTTTGTTTTTCTCGAACTCTTATATCAAACTGCATCAATGCCAAAATAAAACGTAGGTAAAAGATATATAGAAATATGGTAATAAGCGTGCATTTGAAATATCTGATACATTTATTTCATTCGCATTACTTTGTTCATCTATCAGCTCAAATAACAGAAAACAGCTTTGTTTACTCGTTTTTTAGGAAAATATATGTAAAAAATAGATGAAGGCTTGATATTCTTATTTCAGGTACAAAAGTGCGCTTAATGCCCGACATGGCGATGGCGACCATGTAAAATACATCTGAATAATTGCATGTAGTGTGGACTGGTAATGAATTTGCAATTTTCCTATTATGACGACGACCAAACCCTCATTTCTTCTTTCTGGTCCGTCAAACCTATTTTTAAAATATTAAAATATTGAAGAAGGAAACGGTAATGAGGAGGTCAGAAACGGATTTTAGTTGTCAAAACCAATTTTTTTAATAATTTTCCTACAGAATGTTGTCGCAATTTGTGAATTTGCTACCAAAAATTCTGCGCGAAACTCTAGGTTTGGTTCATCTTCTCTGCATAGATGGCAGATGTATTCAGAATGGCACGTTTCGGTACAGTGCGAATTGGATGAGTAGAACTGGTTTTCGCTTTACTTCTATCCGATCAAAAATGCCCATCGTTTTGTCACATATTTTTATGGAAATGTATGTTTTGTTGCGTTATTTTTGTGAGACAGAAACTTTGGATGTTTGTATTACTTTTACCGTGACGATGGTAGAGACTAGTATTTGTATGGGTGGTGTAGCTTAAAAAAAATAAATGTGCGAAGATGAGACAGCGTAGAGTTTTTGCTTTTTAAATGCGAGACTCTATTTATTGATTAAAGAATTCATGCGAAACATTTTCCTTTTATACCGTT
>JAANSP010004351.1:0-10281 GCA_036850745.1 Homidia socia
CTACTCCAAGATAATCAATGATCGAGAAACTCGAACGGCACATTCCCTCTACTTTTTCGGCACTCGGAAAAAAGCAAATACCTAAACGTTAAACGAAGCAGCAATCAGCCACAGGGATTTCTCTATCCTGTTCTGCCAAGAATATAAGCATGGAATAGAACACGCCGGCGTGGGCTTTTATCGAGGAATAATTTCAAATTCACCGCCGCCCATCATTTACATTTTCCCCCTCCAGAACGCAACGCAGAACAAAATGTGGTCAATTTGAATGTTCGCGGACTCGCAGAGTCTTCTCTGAGAATGAAGAAAATAATTTTGACCTTAGAGAATACAAAACCGTTACACATTCAGTACTTACCGGTAACTGTAAATGTATCTTCGGTGAAATAATTTGCCTGGGCGAAGTTCGCCCTTTCAATGAGTCCGTTTTCTCAGGAGAAAAACACACGAAAACGTTTTTCGATCCCGCACTAGATTGCTGGCTGGTTGATGAGATAGAAAATGTGAATCTTTTCCAGAGAAGACCCGTCGTCGTATCCAAAAAATGCAACTGCAAAAATCCAATGAATTGTCAAAACTTAAATATCGAATAAGCCAATGACTTTTTTAAGCATTTCTTCTAGAATCAACTTGCCCCTGAATTTAAAATAGGGAGAGTTTTACCGATAATGATAACGTTAAACTGGAGTTTTTAAACGTTCTCGCTAAACAACCCTATTCAGGATAATGGTGGTGATTGTTGATGATCGTCACGAGGAACAAACATTTTCATACACACGGATATGGTAAATACACACACATGCATCGAGGATCGAGGAAATATTTATATCATGAAAACATTTCTATCTCTAGAATATTGAGAATGAAAAAAGTAAGCATGTACGCACTTTTTCAAGAATGTAATGGGTATCCAAAAATGTGTACAACAATTTCTGATAATAAGATTTTCGTCACCATTCTATGCCTCAGCAAAAGCATTAATATAACGTTAAACTGGAATTTTCAAACGTTCTCGCTCAAAAACCCTATTCAGGATTATGGTGATTGTTGATGATCGTCACGAGGAACAAACATTTTCATACACACGGATATGGTAAATACACACACATGCAACGAGGATCGAGGAAATATTTATATCATGAAAACATTTCTATCCCTAGAATATCGAGAATGAAAAAAATAAGCATGTACGCACTGCTTTTTAAGAATGTAGTGGGTACCCAAAAATGTTTGCAACAATTTCTGATTATGATTTTCTTCACATTTCTATGCCTCAGCAAAAGCATTAAAAATATTTTATTTTAGAATTTCGACATTCTCCGCCAAGTGCCTAACTCCTGCTTCACTTTCTGTCTTTGTAAACTGGCATGCATTTCTAACTTGGGAATCGTCTCACCATTCTTCTTCGATGTTCATCTCATCATCATCGTCATCGTCAACGAGAAAAAGACAAAGATGTTTGAATGCGTGCTTGCTTGCTCACAGTTTCATATATCTCCCTAGACATGCATATATTTTCGTAGTATTTACTACACAAGTAAAAATTTTCTAAGCATTGCATGCATGAAACATCCTTCACAATCCACTACAGAGATAGCTACTGGGCCGACTTTGTTTTAAAAGGCAAATCTCTCTTATCAGTTTTTTCCTCCGAGTCTCTGGCTCTCCTCTCTATACGTTTACGTGTCTCCCTTCATGTATGCATACGAGTAAATCCTTTTTCATAATATGAGATCCAACTTATTTATAAAAGCTTAACATTCTACATACTTGTAATAAATAGAAAATTCTAAAATTGTGTGCTTGGTCTCCAATATTCTTTTTACCAGAGCACGCACAACTCAACGTGCTGCTCAGTTCAGTATGCATGCGGAGTATACAGACAACAATGAAAATTTACTTATGCTGTTTGCCTTTGGAGAACCGTTCGTTTATCGGATATACACGAATGAGCCCAAAAAAACGTAGTGATGGAAAAAGATTTTGATACTCTACTACTACTGCCACTCTGTATAAAATTACACTGAAAAATCCTGATACTACTTGTACTCGTACAACTCAACATACTCAACCAAATGGAATGATCTACACTTGTGTGCTTGTGGATACGAAATTGGAGATTTTTTTTACTACCAGCAGAATATACTTTGGCATACCTCTCTTTGTATAAATGTTTCCCAACACAAACTGTTCCTCTTATTTTACTCATATTTTGCCATCATCATGCCTGTTGTCCTTAAAAAGCAAACTTGATGATGATGATGATGATGACGATATGAGTGTATGATGTACATGATGATATGAGAACCCTAACCAATGTCATGAACTTTTAACTAAAACCGTTAAAATGACCTACTCCTTGTGGAAAAAGTTCCTGAACAATGTATGAAAATGTGTATGACCCAACATGGCAAAAAGTTTTCTCACCTTTTCAGTACAAATTCCTGCGAAATTCCTTCTCCAAATGTAAGCAAATTTCCGAACCTGGACACGTCCTAAATTTGAAAATTAGTCGGTTATAAAGGTTAATCAGAAGCTGGGAAATGTTCGTACAGTGTCCCAACATGCTGCTGGGTACTTTAGACAGATTTTGTTGGCGTTTTGCAGAGAAATTTCGGGCAAGTATTTAGAATATTTGGCTTACGTGTCCAATAATGGTGGGTGAGAGGAACACTGGTGAAATTTTCCCAGAAAACTGGTGAGCCACTGGAAATTCTTCCAAAATGTTTCTCAGGAGTGGTGTGTTGTCAGTTGACAAACACTTTTTCGCTGATTGAACGCTTAGTTTTGGTGATAATTGGCAGTTTAATTTTATTGGAACAGAGAAAATTTTTTGTGTGAGTACGATCACCACGATGATGATGAAGGTGTTGTTGTTGCTCTTCTCTGCTTTTGCTGATGCTGCTGTTGGTTGTGGATCAGGATGAGCCTCCGTCTCGACCACGGAGAATAATGAAATTGAACAGGCCAACCTTTTCCTTCTCCTCTCTCTCGTTCGTCAAAAGCCTTTTTTCTATACACTTGTTTCTTTTGTCTCGTTATAATATTTGATTCTACTACTCCTACATTTCCTCCTGGAGCAGACTGAAACACTCTGCGACAAACTTTGTAAACTTGAATTTAATCTTTCTTACATGCATATCTTCTTTGCGTAAATAGATGAGCCAGCAGATGAACGCATTTAATAATGTATTACATGGACCACTTGACTAAAATCTCGTATCCGACCATTATTAAATATGAGCTTTTCAATTCCATGATGTAATGTGTATTTTTTAGTATTTGCGACATTCGACAAAATCTATGCATAAATATGTAAATACATGAAATATGTATGTGACAACGGCGTTTGTAGATTGCTGATGAAAATCGATAGATTTTAAAATATTAGAAATGAATCGTTCGAGAAGCTACTCGTCCTGTAGCATTCAACTCCGCGCCTATTTATCTTGACGAAAAGCTCGCATGAAAATAATAATTATGTTTTGTTTATCAGAGAATGTAACTAATCTAAATGGCTAACAACAAGTTTAAAACCTGCACTAAGCCTACACAACGCATACGCATATATTATCGCTGCTATCCTAGGTGAAAAGAAAAGACCTAATGTGCAAGTTAGTTAGTTTAGTTAGTAAGCTAGCTTTATGAAGGTGTTCACACGCTGTCGTTAAATTGTCTGCTTTCGCAATTCAACAGCTTAGGAAAAAAGATAAATGAACACTGATTGACCTGAAGTGCGCATTAACTACGTGGTACTTCCGATTAGTTCAACATAATGCGAGGTTTGAGCTTGACTGTTTGTTATGACGGGTTATTGCCAGTTATAGTACATACAACACTACGGATTCATGATATGGCGATTTTTGGCTAAATTAACTAAAACGTAGGAAAGTAATGGATGCAGTAAATTGTATTTATTCCCAAATTTCTTTATCTACAGCATGGCATTCCAGCCAGCCAAACGCCAGATAGTTTGTTCCGGTAAAAATCGCGCAAGTAGAGTTCGCTAATTTAAAATGAAGATGTATTTTACTGTATAAAATCGATGTAACAACCTGACGTTGGATTTGGATGATGTGCGTTTGACCATGACGAATTTCAGTAATGCTCCTTGGCTCGTCACGTCATAAAGCCACAATAGAATCTTCTCTTTTCATTTCCTCATCCTGTAAAAAATTCATCATCTGCATCATCATCATCATCTTTGAAGAAACCCATGAATGAATGAAGAAAAAAATTGATGCATTCAGAGAATACTACAACATGCATGCGTTATTTAGTATTGTTGTGCGGATATGATACTACCAGCTGCAATTCAGCAATTCTAAAAAGAACACTGCAAAACATTAGTAGCCTCATCTCCTCTCAAAGTTAATTATTTATTGTTTCTCCTCACACATTAAGTCTCTATTTTAGTGCTGCTAATTAATCTCAGAACATCCATATAAAGGCATGTACATACCATATCTAGTCAAAATGTTTACACAGACAGATTCCACTTAAAATACCAATCAACGAGAAGATAACTCGCATGCAAAATACAAAGGTGAAAACAATAATATATTATTTATAAAAAGACAACCTTTCCGATTACATGTACATACTTGGTTTGGTGGTGATAGTAGTGATGAGCTGAGCACACGACAAGATCATGCTATTAAAAATATAAATGAAAAGCATGCTGACAAGTGCAGAGTTCAAACTTCAAAATTGAACCCTATACACATACAAGTGATTCATGTTTGTATTTTGACATTTCTTATCATTCATCATCGTCATCATCATCATCGTATTTATTCAACAAAACAGCACAGGGGTGCTTTTCATTTAACTGTTGCACACAAGAACACAACAAGCCGTGCACCTAGTTTGTCCTGCAATTTTGCACAAAGATGTTGTGGAGTTCTGCAAAATGATTAAGAAAACTAAATACCGCTAGAAAAATCCATACTTTCTCCTCAAAAATAATTTTTTACCGTTTCAGAGTGGAAACATCAGTAACAAAAATATTGGATATAATATTGGATTTTTAATATCATGGTGGCACAGACGTGGACCCATTATTATCAAGTAACGGTAACCGACACTCAGAGGCTTGCACTTTTTCAGCAGCGAGAGTTTCCTTTCCTCCTTTTTTGGAGAGATGGCCAGTGTGGATGTATACATTCGTGATACAGTTTGGACGTACATGCTCCCCATTGCACTGCTCACCATTGGAATCTTTATGTTTCTCACTGACAAGATACACGTTATTCGACAATGGTAAGACATAAATAATATTTTAGCATAATAATGTGTTTAAGGGGATGATTTTACAATTTTACATTTTGTTGACAGGTATTGTAAAAAATATTTGAAAAAATTCAGCGAGCTACACGAAGAGCTGATTGAGCCGATAAAAAAGGCTTTATTTGCGGATCTGGATGATATCGACTCAAACTTGATAAATGGCCAGTGTGGATGTATACATTCGTGATACAGTTTGGACGTACATGCTCCCCATTGCACTGCTCACCATTGGAATCTTTATGTTTCTCACTGACAAGATACACGTTATTCGACAGTGGTAAGACATCAATAATATTATTTTATTAGCATAATAATAATTTGTTTAAGGGGATGATTTTACATTTTGTTGGCAGGTATTGTAAAAAATATTTGAAAAAGTTCAGCGAGCTACACGAAGAGCTGATTGAGCCGATAAAAAAGGCTTTATTTGCGGATCTGGATGATATCGACTCAAACTTGATAGACTTGAGGAATAAGGGCTTGATAAGGATTCTGGAAATTGGGGTGGGTTCCGGTTCCAACCTAAAGTACTATCCACAGCAATGTCGCCTTGTGGTTGTGGATCCCAGTCCACACTTTTACGACTACTTCAGAGATAACATGGACAAGTTTCCTGACATCAACCTGGAAAAGTTTGTGGTCAGTCCTGCGGAAAGGCTGCGGGGTGTGCCTAGCTGCAGCGTGGATGTTGTAGTGACCACCAATTACGACTACTTTAGGGATAACATGGACAAGTTTCCTGACATCAACCTGGAAAAGTTTGTGGTCAGTCCTGCGGAAAGGCTGCGGGGTGTGCCTAGCTGCAGTGTGGATGTCGTAGTGACCACCACTGTGCTATGCTGTGTGGAAAACGTGGCAAAAGTACTGAAGGAAATTAAAAGGGTGCTTGTTCCGGTGAGCTGTTGAGGTTTTGGTTCCAGAGAAAAAAAATGTCTCTTGTGGTTTTGCCAGAATTTTAAAATATAAACCTCTTTTTTTCATATCAATTTCAGGGAGGACACTATTACTTTCTCGAACACGTGTATGGTGCACACAACACAAAATTGTGGAAGCTACAAAAGCTGACTAATTGGACGGGCCTTTGGAAGTGGCTCCATGATGGATGCCAGTTTCGGCGAATTGATGATGACATTGTGCGAGTTGGATTTAAGGAAGTTGATATCAGCACGTTTGAATTGGACAATGAAATTCAAAATCACAANCTTTGGAAGTGGCTCCATGATGGATGCCAGTTTCGGCGAATTGATGATGACATTGTGCGAGTCGGATTTAAGGAAGTTGATATCAGCACGTTTGAATTGGACAATGAAATTCAAAATCACAACTCCAGATTGATACACATGATCAGTCCTCATATTGTTGGGGTAGCTATCAAATAGTGCAAGTACAAAATGCATAAACATTATAAATCAAAATAATATGTAGTGCAAATCAAGACTCACATAGACATTTTTATAAATAATTTTTTTTATAAATAAAATAATACTCACATGTTAATGTTACCAATTACCAACTAGCCTATAACCTTTTATAAAGTATACATCTATTTAATAGTTTGAAATGGATTAGGGCACATATAAAATGTAGATAATACCAAAGTGTGATTTTGTGCTCAAAACTGTGATGATATTACTGAAGCAGCAAATAAATTTAAAATCTCGTATTAAGTTTACTTGATTTAATCATTAAGCAATCATTTTGTCAATGTTCATAATTATTGCCAAGTTGCCAGTGAAAGCGCATACCATTTCTAGCTCATATTCATTTCCCAGTGCAGTCTTATCTGCATTAGGTATATAAAGTCATCATAAAGTTTGAAATTGAACAAATAAATATGTAGTGTAATTGGGAGAGAGGACTGAAAAGGGGGAGACAAGAAAAGATGAAGGCTGCACAAGTGCAAGCAAATGCGCTCAAAGCATTGCTGTTGCTGGAAAAGTGAAAGCATATGACTGCATAATAATAACATGAGTTTGAAATTGAACAAATAAATATGTAGTGGAATTGGGAGAGAGGACTGAAAAGGGGGAGACAAGAAAAGATGAGGGCTGCACAAGTGCAAGCAAATGCGCTCAAAGCATTGCTGTTGCTGGAAAAGTGAAAGCATATGACTGCATAATAATAACATCATGATGTGATATGTAGTGCATGCATATGTTCAGTTTTTCAGTGAATTATAACTTGCGCGGTTGCAAATTTTAGAAAGCATTTAGGACGAAAGTACTATTTTGGTACTTTGGAGAAATCAAATTGTATCAGATTCAACCCGCCATGGACCCTACCTCTGAACCTGTCAAAAACCCTACTCATCATAATAAAAATTCATCTGCAGAAAGATACGCTCCACAGTTTAAAGTCAAAGTTTTAAAGTATTTAGCTGAAGGAGAGAAAGCTGAGCGGCAAGATGAGCATGTCAATAATGATGAGGACGATTCATCTGTACAGTCATCATCTTCCAATAATGATAGACATGATAAGCGATACAAATACGGAGCAAAGACAATATCCGCAACAGCAGAAAAATTCAAAGTGTACCGAACTACAATTTCTGATTGGGTACAAGATTCCAACCGACAGTCTGAATTGAAAGAAGCCATTCAAAAATCTCATCATATTGCTCAAAATAAACCTCCTCCAACGACAATTGTGGCTCCTCCAAAAAAATCACACCGCCCCAAATCCAGCAATAAAGCTGAAATAAATAAATCTTCCCCGATAAAAAAGCCCTCGCATAAAAATGTTGACAGACTTATCAATGATGGAATTGTCGCCATTCTCCGAAAACAACGTTTGGAGGGTTTCCCTCTTCTGACCAATAAACTAACAAATGTGAAATCCCTCCGTGACAAACTAGCTGAGCAACTGCTGACAGTAATTTCCACAACAGTTGATTCTTCAACAACCACAACGTCAAATATTCCATGGTATAAACGCTGGTGGTTGCGGTTCTCCTCCAATGTCAACTCCATTACATCTGGAACTGGTCACCCTTTTGCAGAATCCTGTGAGGAGGAAAGAGAAAGCAGTAGCTCAATTCGGAAACGGATAGCAGTAAGCAAAACAATTAAATTATAACTATTGTTTTTTCCTAATTCTACAATATTTATGCATGGGCCATTTTCATAATTTAAGAAAAAAGAAAAAAAATTTGCCAGCAATTATTTCAAGCTTGTAATTTGGACACAAATTGCAAGCTTGACATTCGGTGAAAAAAGAAAGCAAACCTTGCAAAAATGCAAAAAGAAAAATTCAATACATGTCAGCATGTGCTTTAGGGGAAAGTGAAAAAGGCGCGCACTATTTACATTCAACCATTTTTCATTGATAAAAATACTGACTGTGCAATGTGCATGCACGCACATTCATGCGTATGTAAATGTACGTAAAAGCACGTGCATTTGTTTATTTACAAAAAAACAGTTGACAGTATTTAAATTAAGCAGTGACTAAATATAATTAATAGTCTTACCAAAATGAAGAAAAATAATAATAACAAGAGTAAACGAAAGATTCTTCGTGGAAGACCATACAGTGAGGATGACTCAAAGGAGGAAACGCCAACAAAGCCACCCCTAGCATTGAAACAAGTTCCTTTCCAAGTGTCCAGTGCAAAAACCCGGAAGGAGCTTAGAAAAGAGCAGAGGAAATCAAAGAAAGCTCAGAAGCACCAATATTTGCTTGCCAAGGTGGGCAGGGAGGACTTGGTGAGGAAAGCGGCGGAGGCACTTATTGTCGGCAAGAAGAAAAAGAAAAAGAAGAAGAAGAAGAGTAAAAGCAAGAAAAATGGAGTTGAGGGGAGTGGTGGTAGTAGTGTTAGAGGGGGAGGTGATGGAAGTGGTACAAATAAGAAGAAAGAGGAGGCAGCAAAAGAGGAGAGCGAAGACTCTGAGGAGGAAGAAGATGAGGATGAAAAGTTTGTTAGGGAGGCGGTTAGAAACAAGTTGGAGGGGAAAGAGAGTATTGATTTGGCGCAGGAGTTGAAGTACGACAAGGAGAAGATGAGAAAGGAAATGGATGAGGTGCGGAGGAAAAGGATGATTGAGGAGAACGAAGAGGAGGAAAGGACAATCAATCAGTTGTCGAAAAAGTTGAAATTAAACAAGAAGGCGGCTATCCCAGCATCATTTAGAACTGATGGATTGGATTGTATGATTATTAACGTTCTTTTAATAATTTTTTATCGGCTATAAACTTGTGTGTCATTGTATTAATAACGCTTTTTTTCTCTAATAGTTCTACTGGAGGTATGTGACAAGGGTGGTAAAAAGAAGAAAAATCCAGACGATTCTTCTGACGACGAAGAAAATCAAGATGAAGGGGATGATGATGATGAAGATATCGATGATATCGGTGAAGAGGAGAGCGATCTTGATTCAGAAATGGATACTATTATGGAAGATGACGAGGATGAGGATGGAGAAGAAGAAGAAGAAGAGGATGATGTAGAAAATGACGTTGGCAGTGATCAAGAGGACGATTCTGAAAACAAAGCCGTAGACATAAAGGCGAGTTTAAAGGAATCGGATGATGACGACGACGAGGATACTGTTGACAGTGAAGAAGATATTTTGGAGGAAGATGACAATGACGAGGATGATAATGAGGTTGATAGTGAAGAAGAAGATGAGGAAAGGCAAATTAAGGCAAAGAAAAAGAAAGACAGTAAAGTCACTAAAGAAAAGACTAAGAAGAAAGAGGACGATGGAGTATGGGAGGATATTTATGGAAGACTCCGATCTAAAGATGGATCAGTGGTAATTATTTCAGATTTTTTTTTTATTAAAATGCGATTTTTCCCGTCGGATCTGAGATTGAATTCGACTTTTTATGTATATTTTGTGCATATTCTGTATTTTAGTTGAGTAATACATCATTGGAAACTGCCAAGAGTTCAGTTGAAGTTTCTGCTAGCAGTGGAAAATACGTTCCTCCTGCATTGAGAGGCAATCAGTCAAAGAGAGAAAAACTAGCAAAACAATTGAAAGGTCTACT
>JAANSP010004353.1:0-10280 GCA_036850745.1 Homidia socia
TTGTTGCATTTCAGCAACGTACACATTACTATTACCTACACGCACAAACAAAAGTGCGTAGAAAGAGAGATGATGTGAATAATGTACAAACTAGAAAAGAAGCATACAGGCACACACCCTTTATATTTTAAATGAAAAGGATCAAAAGTAATCTCCCTTAATTAACCATGAATTTAAAATCGATTTTACTCTCTGCTAGCAAATCGAATTGGGTGAAATCCCTGTGACTATATTTCCCATGTGCACGAATAACAGTTTTTACGCATTCCCTTCTTCCATACCTATATATATATATACATAAACGTAAATTTAAAATATAACATATAATTTTGTTCGGTGCGTTGTCTTGTCCTCCTCTCCTACATCCCTCTACTGTTTGGTTCATACATTCTAAATAAATATGATAATGCACAGGGATCTATTTTGGATCTACGCGTGAGAGAGAGAGAGATTGCTCTTTTCGCTTTTCATTTTATCTTTTCTCCGCTGCTTCTTATGGTACATTCTCGTTACTTGCATCCACCTTATATGTACACTGTTGCCGTTGATAATTTTGGATGGGGTATATTAGTGGTGGTGATGGTGATGAGGGTACTATGGTCTCTAGGTGCGGTGACGATAGTGGTGGCAATGGAATAGTGCAACATTCACATTACGCAACCGTTTGACAGGGAAAGTAAAACGTTCCATGAAATAAGCTGGCGAAAAAGATTCATGATTTGCTCGTCGTCAGTTTATCCTAGGTGGCAATGGTATAGTGCAACATTCACATTACGCAACCGTTTGACAGGGAAAGTAAAACGTTCCATGAAATAAGCTGGCGAAAAAGATTCATGATTTGCTCGTCGTCAGTTTATCCTCAACACCATCGTTGCCATCACCACCACCACACGCACACACATACACATACATTCTCTCTAAACTGAATCCATGAATAATTTGCTCATTTCTGCACGATTCCACTCTCTCTCCTTCTCTCTTAAACGACGTAGGCACTCGAATTTACTATTAAATCCATGTAGGCATTACCATCATCGTCAATTTCATCATTGCTTGCTTTTCCTTCTTATTGCCGATATGGGATACTGTTTGCTCTGCTTAGTCTCACTCATCGCCATTATTATTATGATGATGACGATAGTCGGCGTATCATTATTTTAATTCTCCTTTTCCTATCTATTTTCTCTCTTCTTCCAGCATCATCACTTTTTTTCTCTTGCTCTCTGCGTAGCATAGCATCATTTCTTGGAGCTACTCCCTTCTTGCACACATAAGGTCTTGTTATCATCAAACGTATATAAGATTCCTCCTGTTTTGCCGGGCAAATGGTCCACTGATCCATTCGTCTGCTTTTAGATAGAAATTTGTTTTTTTATTCGTGGTAATAGCCATTGACTTTTTATCCCTGGAAATGAGCAAGACGACAGCCAACCCAATATTATATGGAACTAGCTTTTTTAAGTGTTTGTTTTATCCGTATAAACAGCAGAATAATTTGTGGTACTTTAGGTATACGTGCGTCAATCGGTTTAGTTGGCTGATTATACTCTTCTTGACTCTTGATTACTACACTACTAATGTGTCGCTTTTGCTACCATTGCCAGTTGCTGTCGTCGCCACTGCTTGTTAGTTAGTGTATGATGGGACATTGCGAGATAATAACGATGACAAGGAGATACATGAAAATGGCATGTTTAACTACAGTTCCATAATTTGTGGTACTTTAGGTATACGTGCGTCAATCGGTTTAGTTGGCTGATTATACTCTTTTTGACTCTTGATTACTACACTACTAATGTGTCGCTCTTGTTACCATTGCCAGTTGCTGTCGTCGCCACTGCTTGTTAGTTAGTGTATGATGGGACATTGCGAGATAATAATGATGACAAGGAGATACATGAAAATGGCATGCTTAACTACAGTTCCAAATGTCGGCAGAGAGTTTTCTGTGCCATGTGATGGTGGCAGTGTCGCCGTAGTTGGTGCTGCTGCTGGTGAGAATCTAACTAGGAAGGTGGAATATAAAACTATTCGTTTCACTTTCCATTTTTGGCTGTTCCATTATTATTATTATTAGGAATATTGCATCAGCAAGTGAGCCCTCTTCTTCTGCAATATTATGTCGTGCATACTATGTGCAGATGTGTAAGTAAACTAAAGTACCACTATCACTATCCTTGTCGACATTAGCAACAGAGCGACATTGTCATGTTCCCCCTCCTTTCCTTCTCTATACATTTTCTTGTTCGTTTTTCATTCTTTCATTCGTATTGAGTACATGAGAGAGAGAGAGAGAGTTGTGGAGGAGCACTTGAGTTGATTTCAATAGATATCATTGAGTCAAAATTAGTTCTCTTATCATCATCATTGTTCTTCAATACGTGTCCAGACGGGCCGAAATAGCAGAAGAGTTCACACAGTCACAGTACAGAAGCAGCAGCAGCAGGGCACAGCAAGTTTATATAAAACTAGGATAGAATCCCAGCACATTTATTTTCTCACAGTAGTATGCATTATGAAAAGTCTCGGGGTAAAGTTAATTTTGAAGTGAATTTTGCTCCTCAAGTTGTGTTGTTGTTGGTGGTGGTGGAATTGTTTGGTGAGGCATGATGATGATGGTGGTGATGGTGGTGTTTCCACAATAATTTGCTCACCAACTTGACGATGTTGCTGTTGGCGTCTCCTTTCAAAATACTATTATCCTTTTCCATTGTCCTTATTCGCTATCAACTATTTTTCTTATTCTTCTTTTTCTCCCTTCATGACGATTATCCTCCTGCTGCTCACTTTACATTTGGCTGGCTAGAACAGAGGAGCAAGAAATTGCACCAGCAGTAGTGGTATTATAGTAGTACCAGTATCGTCATCATTATCGTTTTATTATTAAACGTTTATTTTACTTTCAACTAATAATAGTAAAATCGACATGATGCTGATGATGATTATAAAACTACTTACTTTTGTCGAAATGGCTGCATAATTTGAGTACTGCTACTGTTACAATGACAAGAAGACACTTGCTTGTGTAATAAACCCAAAACAGTTTTTAGCAGCTCAGCAGCGTCTGTTTGTCAATAGCAGTTTAAGAATAGCTTTGTAGAAAATGATGCTATCTCAACAACTACAGCATCGTCACCATCAACCCATTTTATTCTAATATAACTGTTCAGCCAGTTTAATTTTAAATTTACTGTACTGCAACTACTTATTGTGTTGTCCCTACTATTAAACATTTTCCTTGTTCTCGACAAGGAAACAACTTTGAACTTTTTCTTAGACTGGAAATGAAACGATGTTCTCGACAAGGAAACAACTTTGAACTTTTTCTTAGACTGGAAATGGAACGACAACATGATGAAAACAATGGAAAGTAACACAAACAACATTCCTTGTCGTACATACAGGTTCCAGAGGAAAGACTATGTAGAAAATTGAATATTCTTCTTGGTATTTATTCAAACTGTTGCTGGTTGACACCAGTGTAGTACCAATTTTGCAACCAAAAATCGTGTAAAATAGTTCAGGGGGAGGAGGTAATGACAGAATATACCGAAAGCAATTATGAGTAAAATTTGTTTATTATTGTGTTTATTCCAATTTAAAATGCTATTTAAGGGAAGGTTTCTACTAAGGTGAATTTAATAACATGTCATTGCAATATCACGTTCAAGGATAAACCTTTGTAACCTGTTTACTTTTAATTTGTGAGAACAAAAATTATGCGTGTAATTTGGCAGGTAACAATAGTGTGTTTCTAAAACAATTTTACAAATGTTGTCCATTTTCGCGACTACATGGTGTGTGGTTGGTGGTGGTGTAATTGACAAGTTGGTAAAAAAAGTGCGGCAGACTCATTTTCTTAAGTGCAGAAAGAGGATCAACTTTTTGGCGTATTATGTTACTATCTCTGGTATTATTTTACATAATGGTGGAATGAAATGTACATACCTACAACAAATATTTCTCCACTGTTGTCTACATCTGCATCTACCAATGTATCTGTTGGTGTAAAAGTTTATGTTTTGACTCAAAAAGTAGAAAGTCGGTCTAATGATAAAATATTCAAAAAGAGGAGGAAGGGTTGGACTTTACACAACAACTTGAATGGCGTCATTCTGCTTGTTTGACGAAACAAATATTTCTCCACTGTTGTTTACATCTGCATCTACCAATGTATCTGTTGGTGTAAAAGTTGATGTTTTGACTAAAAAAGTAGAAAGTCGGTCTAATGATAAAATATTCAAAAAGAGGAGGAAGGGTTGGACTTTACACAACAACTTGAATGGCGTCATTCTGCTTGTTTGACGATAATGACTGTAACAAGACGATTACAATGATTTTGGCTGCAACGAGCAAAAAACAATGAAGCCAAAACTGATAGAGGAGACAAGGCAAACATTCAAAGCAAATAGTCAAGGTTGCACGTTTGCAATATTACCACAATATGGTTATTATTGGTGTTACTGTTAAGCTTGTCACTTGTCAGGCAGAATATTTTACTTTTTCAGCCTCTCTCTCACACACACCGTGTTTGAAAATCCCTTTATTGTATTAGTGGCGACGATGACGACGACGAGGAGGAAGAAAAGAGGAGTATATTCGATTTAGAATGTTCCATTATTTCCTTCGCGACGCTGGTGCGTACTTGCGTAGCTGTAGAAATTCATTAGAGATGCTTATTGCACAACGTTGCTTTTAATTTAAGGGGTACTTTTGAGAGCTCTGGCTTTTGCTTCCACCCACACTCCTCAACTGAGAGCGCCAAGTCGCACAATTATCATAACCATTTCTTGCTGTGTAACTACCACCCAGCTAGATGCAAAGGCGAGAGAATTTATGGGAAATTTCTTCCGCAACCTAATGTTATTTACTTTGTAGCACTGAGCAGATGAAGAGCTTGTCACCTGGTACGGAATAGGTAATACAAATCACGACACACAGTTTACGTTTCGGAAATAATTATGATGATGGTGGCATCCCACCACTTTAATCATCAGCAGCAGCACAGTTGTATTAAAACCAAACGCAGTTCATGATCCGCTGCTCTTCTGTAAACATTATTATTATTTTAATATTATTATTATAGCCAATTAATAATCACGTTGGTCGGACAGAACATGTTTGGAGATTTGTAATTGAACGAAAAAAATCGTAAATCTCTGAATACGTTTATAGAAGCTTCTTTATTACTAGTGCTCCCTTCACATCGCACACCACGGAGCGACAATGTGAATTGTACATTGTAGTAAATTTGTGAAAGCAAAATATGTGGCACCATCATCAATTTTGGTCTTTCCTCCTATAACTTTATAAGGCCAAATCTAAATCCAAACCCAAGCATTAATTAATTATGAGCTTTAATTTTGCAATAAAAATGCATGGTTAGTTGTACTAGAGGTGTTTCTAGAACAATGGAACAGAATGACTTGTGTGAAAATAATGAAGAAAACGTGCTTGCCTGGAAGAAAATTGGTAAAGTAGTTAACTAAATGTAATTTGAATACCATCAGGGTACATCAATGCGGCTCTTCTCTCTGGATGTCGCAAAGATGATCATTGTATTTCTTCGGCTTTGTTCCTAATTCAAAATACACACAAGATAAAAAAAACAGTGGTGATGAGGATGAAGTTGTGCTTCTCTGTGGAACAAGCTTTCAGTCTGCCAGTTGTACGAGCGAATTTAAATATTATTGAGAAGGATGAGCTAGCAACATGTAAGGAAAAAGGAGACCCCTCCGCACCGCGTGCTCTCATTCACTTCATTCCTCAAGTCAGCAAAAGAGAATGAAGGTAACATCTGCAAATTACGGTCGAATAAGTTGTGATTTGTTATACGGCAGTTGGTGTGGCCTGATGCTGCTGCTGCTGCTAGCTAATACATAGACATGAGAAACTGGAAAAGTAATGCGTTCCTGACGAAGTAGTAGTTATTTATGCTCTAGATGCCCTCTTTAGTTCACCAAAGACTGAAACAGAGGCGGATAAAATTACGTAGTAAAATAGTAGTACGAGCTCGCTAATCGAATGATACAGAAAGTGACAAGAAGATTGTATAAAAACCGTTTGCTTCATTCCACACGCTCACTCCGGGAACATCATCGTCGTTGGAAACAAGAGAAAACTTTGCATGTTATTAATGTGGATAATGCCAACATTGCCAACCAGTTGGACACTCGTTGGCATGTGTGGTAAATAGAAATAAAAGGATGAGCAAATGCAAACATCTTTTTTTCCTATTATGCATCGTTTTTTATTAGGGAACATCATCGTCGTTGGAAACAAGAGAAAACTTTGCATGTTATTAATGTGGATAATGCCAACCAGTTGGACACTCGTTGGCATGTGTGGTAAATAGACATAAAAGGATGAGCAAATGCAAACATCTTTTTTTCCTATTATGCATCGTTTTTTATTCAATCCTTGTGGCTGTCTCTTTGTTCTTTGTTATGCTCCAGTTCTGGGGCACATTGCGACGGCATTTTCAGCAGACAGTTTACTAATATCTCTGTTCTCAATTATCAAAATCGTATGGACAAAGATGAATGGTAATGCAACTCGTCGCTGCACTTTCACTGCTTTCTGCCAAACTCTAGATTCCGTAAATTTAAAAACCGACAAACCAATCAAGATCCAGCAAAGAACAACTATCAAAATCGAATGGACAAAGATGAATGGTAATGCAACTCGTCGCTGCACTTTCACTGCTTTCTGCCAAACTCTAGATTCCGTAAATTTAAAAACCGACAAACCAATCAAGATCCAGCAAAGAAAAATTCTCTTTGGTCAAACTAGCCTGCAGTTGTTGACAGACACGACTCTCAAGTCGATTATTCTTACCTTAAAAACATTTTTTTATCTTCTCCGCATACAATTAAAATTACAGCACTTACCCTTCTCAGTTTGTGAATCAAATGAAGCATTTTGATAAGTGTCCAGCCTTTAGCCATAATTCATGTCCATTAGATTACTTACTGTGGCAGTGTTCTTAGAGGATTTGTCTTTCTGTATAATCTTGATTATTCTTCCATTTTGCTCAATCATCAGGTATGTGCACCGAGTACATCACTTGAGAGACTTCTTTCCATTTNTATAATCTTGATTATTCTTCCATTTTGCTCAATCATCAGGTATGTGCACCGAGTACATCACTTGAGAGACTTCTTTCCATTTTAGGTAATAGCTCTCTCTCTCTCTCTCTTTCTGTAGGCAAGACGCAAAACAGGCAGGCTCCTTTTGGCAGGCATTTTCTCTCTCTCTCTCTCCACCATCTCACACACCTTTAATTCCATATAGAAAAAATGTTGGAAAATGTTAATGTTAACGCACGTCGTCTTTTCTTCTCTCTCCCTGTTTTCCTAGAGGGAAAAGATGCTAAAACAGAGCTTGGCTTTGTTACCCAAGTAAGCAGCTCACTTTGAGTTATTGCTCTTTTGATTAAAACTAATCATGCTCGGCTTGGAGATAAATGAGCAAGACCATAGAGCTAATGCGTGATGCCACGGCAATTATGTAGTAAAAAGGGGTAAATGAATACCACTCTTCTCTTTCCACGTTTCTCCTTGTTAATAGCTCTCATTCTTGAGACCTCGCGAGGTGGTGTAAATGTGTCTTAATGTTTGTCTTCTTACCGAGCCTTCTTTGAGCGCTACAACACTTGAACGTCGTCTACACTGACTGAAGAGATACTCCTCTCCTAATATATGACCCGGCAACTCCTTACACACTTACACAACCAGCCACGACGACGTTGATAGCAATAATAATAACAAAGTAATGACGATGGATGATGATGATGTTGCGTTGATCGCGAAAAAAAACTATCTATTGTAAGCTTACATTACAGTGTACATATACCTTGCCTAGCATGTTTGCATAAGAATTTCATGATGAGATCATCCTTTCACCTCCTACTTATTATTATTATTGTTATTATTTTTATTATATTATGAAAGAACCGACTATTCTGATAACATCAGAAAAATTTAATAGAGGAACCAACTAACCAATAATGCATATACGACATACAGATATGTTGTATAGGTATACTTTTCTTCAAAAGCATGGTGGATAGCCAAAATTCTCGAGGAGAAAATAGAATTAGTTTGTGGTCAAAAAACGTCTAGAGTCTAGATGATAATTTGGATAGCTGGTTAAAAGCACATGTGATATTATTACGTAATATACCTACAACCGCACATAATGTAGGTATTACCAAAAAATGTACTAGAAGTAGTTAATGTCTCCAAGTGGGTGTAGAATCTACATTTTTACCTATGTATACACATTCCTTCTCTTTTACAAATACCACACAAGCATTTGAACAAAAGTTTCCTTTGTCTCACACTCAGGTTTGGTATTATTATTGCAAAAGCTAAAGACTGATTCAGGTAAAACTCCTAGAAGAAGAAAGCACATTGCTCCTTTTTATACTTGTGGTTACAATGAAAGGTTGGAATAACGATAAAATCATTTTTATTCTCCTGCTTTTATTCTCACTATTTTTCACACATTGAAATCTTGAACATGTTCGGCTAAATTGAATTACTGAATTTTGCAGTTTTATTTTAGTGCGCCATACAAACCTACATAATTTATTAAACTTTATAAAATTTTCAGTATATTATGTATTTTCATTCCATTGACCTATATATGTAATAGGTACAATTTCTGAGGCACCTATAATATACTGTATCCCTGAAATGAAAATATGAACTGCATGGCAACTGAAATGCAATTTAAGTTGCGCTTAAACAGCTTGCAAGCGGTTCTTATGTACAATGTTTGAGAATATTTCTTGTCTGATATTTCTCTAGTGAAAAATCATGAACGTACGTTAACGTTAAATTTTTTTATTGTATATGTGCAATTCTCATGAGAAGTTTAGATTTTGTTATTTTAAAATCTACACGCTATATGCATCCAGTGAACAGTAAATCATCTTTATTGAGCCATAGCGTTTCTGTTGTATTATTCACCGCTCCCTGTTTTCACAGCGCCTAAAACTGAAATATTTTTTTATAATGCACCAGCATAGAACACATTATTCTCAGTGTAAATATTATGATCATTTTTATGGCATTGTATATTTTCCCACTTTCTCCTGGCTTTGTCCTCTCTCTTTTCCACCCTTCACCCTTTGCTGTGATTAATGGTGCACAGTTGTGAGAAATGGGATTTCCGATCAGGAAATTTAAGGGGATATTGAGTGTAGCAGAATGTATAGGAAATAAAAGACACCTTCGACACACTACAACAAACACTTTACAGTGATGAATGACATTCAAAAAACGCTCTTGCGCTGCTTCACTCAGTCATTCATTCAAACGCTGTATAAGCTTGCCACGGCTTTACCACATCAGTCATTTGTTAAATTGTCCTTGCTTTATTCTGTGATGTACTTTAATAATAATAATAATAAATTAGACTTATATTTGTAATTGTCAGCTTTGTTACTAAAAAATTCAATCCCATTTTTCAAATTTCTCTATTCAGAAAAGTCATTATCATAATATATTATCATATACACTAATGCGATATAAAAAAAATTACATTTTGGCATTTCGGCATGTTCAGAATTTAGCTGATGCAACTAGTAAGGAAAGTTATTTGAATGCTTTACTAAAATTATGATGGGTATTGATGTACATAAAAACCGCCCTCAATTTAAGTTCAAGCATTCCTGTGGAAACAACTTAAGTGTAGATACCGGAGGCAATTTCTCTTGCCTTTATATGATTACGTAATAATCGAAAAATGATTTAAAACTGAAATCGAATAGAACGAAAATATAGTTGTTTAGGTATTTATTCAGGACACTCGCATTAAAAAAACGTACAATCGATGCCACTTTGAATTTTTAACAATTTAACAGTAAGCGAGTATTGTTGTTTAAGTCGATCATACAATTTACATGATCAAGCGTGTATTGTACTTGTGTGTTGTCTTGTCACAATAAAAGTAGAGAGGAGCATATTTCGTATGTATCCACCGAACTACTACACTGAATTGAATTTCTTTCCACAAGACATATTATCTGCTTATTTGACGCATTCCATTCCCATTCCAAAAATATTGTCATGCTTGGGAAAACCGAAAGAAGAAAAGATGTAATATTGCATACCTATATATCACTTAAAAGATACAGCTTTAGAAAGAGAAAATAGTACTATTGCAAGATTATATATCTTGTTGATCCTTTTTTAAATGTTTGTCAGAGAGATATTGATACTAAAGTTGATGTTATGGACGCGTGTATATCTTTTTTCTCCCTGTGAAATGAA
>JAANSP010004354.1:0-10279 GCA_036850745.1 Homidia socia
ACAAAAACTATGCAAGACTTTATCAAACTGCGACTCTCTGCCTGCACTGCATGCATCAGTACACTTTTTATTTTATTCACTCACATTTTTCCCCTTCTATTTATCGTGCTACTTCATCTATGCATAAAAAAAATTTCTGTGAAATGACGACAATGTCCTCATAATCATCCTCATCATCATCGACGTCAACAAAACTGCTTTCTCTTTCATTTCTGCTGCACTCACCCAACTTTACTATCATCATCATCGTCGTAATAGTAATACCTATGCAGAGTCGACACAAGATACAGTGGTAGTAATAGTAATGCTGACTTATGCATAAAAAAAACTTCCCACACTAATAATCTCCTCTTCTGTTCATTCACAACAACAGCAGCAGCACTACCAACTCTATAATTTTTTGCAGCAAACCTGCAAGAAAATCATATGCCAAAAAAGAGAATAAAGTATTAATGTTGGTGAGAACTGAGAACCCTATTGCATTTTTTTTAAACAAAATAACAGCATCAAACATGCAACTTGACTCTCAATGTACCACTTGATAATCCTATCAGCATCTCTCCACATTTATTATTTATTTTTCTTTGAAAATGTGTGTGAGTTTTGTGTTGCATTATTTCATTATTTTTTTGTGTTGTTTGTTGCTGTATCATCAGAGCTAAAGTGAGAGAGGATGAGGAGGAAAGCTGAGCAGAGTGAATAGCG
Source organism: Homidia socia (assembly GCA_036850745.1). Classification (NCBI taxonomy): domain Eukaryota; kingdom Metazoa; phylum Arthropoda; class Collembola; order Entomobryomorpha; family Entomobryidae; genus Homidia; species Homidia socia. The sequence continues at coordinate 706 of JAANSP010004354.1, forward strand.
TTGAGAATGCCAGATGCTGTGATGATGATACTGCTGAATACTGACAATGATGCTGTTGTGATATGTGCTGCTGGTGGTGGTTTGGCTGTTATTAGATTTTTTTTCCGTAAAGTATTTTTTGAATATAAAAAAGTGTGTACGCAGTATGTAAAGTCGTTGCACTCATCATCATCAAACTCACTTTTCCCTTCGTTTGAGGGGATATCTAAAAGAGAGGCAGATTAAATGGTAGATGTGAATACGTGTAAACGCAGTGCATGCGATGCGAGCACTGGCATATAAATAAATAAAGTATGTATGGTTGGCTTTTGTGGAATGGGATACATGCCTGGTCGTGATTATCATGATGATGATGAGCATCGTAAGTTGAGTATCGTCAAGATCAAAAAGTATACTGCAGTGGTGGTGGTAATGTGGTATTTTCTTTTTTGTAAAAAAAAACTTTATGAAATTCACAAAATCGCACATGCACGCACACACAGTAGTAAAGCATGTTGCTTTGATGATAAAAGTCTCGTGGTCATTGACGATTTCACAAATTTTGAATTGCATCAAAAACTAAAAAAAAAAATGTGTTTGAAAACGTAAATTTCTAGTGCACGCTTTCTTTCTTGTTTGCGTCTATATCTGTATATTTATAAAAGAGAAAAGTAACTGTGCGGATGCATTAAATTTTATTTACATAAGTTATTATTTGGAAGCCAATCTATGTATTAAGAGTGTACTTCCAGAAATATGGCTGTATTTTTAAGAACTATTGGGTTATTATGCTGACATTTAACTTGAATTGTTTGAAATCCTCGTTACCATAAGCTCTGCGGAGTAAATTGAAACAAAATACCAATTCACCCGTTATTATCCACAATTCATCCAATTCAAGTGAAAAAATATTTGAATGGAATCGACAAGTTTGCGCTAATGTTTTCCAATGAATGGTAGGGCGTACAAGCACTATAACTGTCTTCCTGGAAAGCTAAATCTAGGAGTCGCAGAGGCGGAAAAATACATGCTGCTAAATTATAGATAATAAATTCACAGCATTTTTTATGCATTTGATAACAAAGTTCCACCCAGTCCAAGTTTATCAGTGGAATTACTTGCTAATTGGTTGATGCTTGTAAATACCTACGCGGGTTTCAATTTTTTATTCATGAGAATATAGAATGCTATTTCTCCCCAGAACAACAGCAAGTAAGCCATTCTAATAAGCGTAGGCATATCTCGGCAGAAGTTACCTCTTCTTGATCCTTCATTATTCATTATTATTACTAATAATGAGAAAAGTATAAAGTTTGCCAATTTTTCCGATTCCACGTGTGGTAAAATTTTCCCTGAAGAAGAAAAAAGGTTGCAATACAATTCCTCAGAAAGATAAACAACTTGTGCGAATTAAACTAGAGTTTTGAATGGAAAATTTTATTTTCGGGTTTCCAGAGAAAATTGTTTGAAACGTGTCCGCATAATGAAACAGTTCCATTGTCATTTTAACAGTCCATGTTCATGTTGAACACATGCCACCGCACCACAAGAGGCCCAATACATGAAGAATGTTGCATGCGCCGCATGATGCGCCGCTTGCAAGTTGATGGTGTGGCGACAGTACGGGGTTTTTCCAAATTCCAACACATTGTGTTTTTTTGAACATTGCATTATTCAAAAGCAAAAGCATGAAACTGGCCTTGCCATCTTTTGCAAGCAAGTAAGCGTTCAAGCAAGCTCATGCAAACTGACACTGACACTACATCAAAATACTACTAACATCTTTGTGATATATTTTGTGTACATCCCCGTCACCGACCACACAGAAACCAAACCACATTAGTCGACAGCAACAACTTGCAGAGCTCTAAAATATACGCACTGTTACTTGCTTGCATTCCTTTGGATTTTTTTTAGTTTGTTCGCCACGCACAGTTGGTTGGTATCCAGTGCGTACTCGATACACGCATTCGTTTGAATTTAAAGCAAAAATTAAAGAAAAAAGTATATACGCTTTTAACAAGTGAGATGCAATGTTCAACGCATATTATTATGCAGCCATTATTACATTTATTTGAATGCTTAAAACAGATGCAGTAACTCATCATAAAACTGGCATTTTACATCTTTCTTTATTATACGCGGTTACTAGGATGGTTATCAAATCACCACACATAAACCAAACCACATTAGTCAACAGCAACAACTTACAGAGCTCTAAAATATACGCACTGTTACTTGCTTGCATTCCTTTGGTTTTTTTATTTTGTTCACCACGCACAGTTGGTTGGAATCTAGTGCGTACTTGATACACGCATTCGTTTGAATTTGAAGCAAAAATTAAAGAAAAAAGTATACACGCTTTTAACAAGTGAGATGAAATGTACAACGCATATTATTATGCAGCCATTATTACATTTATTTGAATGCTTAAAACAGATGCAGTAACTCATCATAAAACTGGCGTTTTCCATCTTTCTTTTTTATACGCGGTTACTAGGATGGTTATCATCATCGTCAAATGCATACCATCAGCGTTGTATAGCAAAAGGTGAACGAATCCTAATCATGCTTATAAAATCCTCATCTCTCTCATCATCATCATGAAGCATTATTATTATTCTGATTGGGTGGTTTTACCATAAAGCGACGCGGTCAGATTTTATTTTCTCAATAATAATCTTTTAAATAATAAGCAATAAAATAGTCTTTTTTGAAAGGGCAAACAACAGGGCGAAAACATTAAATAAAGCTCTACGCTTTCTTACGCATTTAATAATTTTTTGGTGCAAAAAAACAACAAATTTTACAGATAGCTATGGTCCTCTCGCGTCTAATCTTTCTTTTTGCTACAAGGTTAAAATTTTGTTAGCGAAAAAAACGCATGAAAGTTTTCTTGAGGAAACTTGGTCCTTCATTTTCTTGTAGCTTGCTTGTTGAGAGAGTGTGAATGAATATGTAAGGTACAATTATTACAAAACGGTGAGCAGAATAGAAATGAAAAAGATTAAGCATGCTGCTGCCAAAATTCATAATATGCAATAATAATGTTGATTTTTTGAATAATTTAGATAAACGAAAAAAATAAAAGGAAAATGTAAATAAATTTTTAAACAGCTTAAGTACTGCGCTATTATATATTTGAACCTTGCTTGCTTTTGGTCAATGGTCACGTTGACCATGATGATTAGCAAATATGTATTTTATTTTCTCCCCGCAACTTTTCACTTTCAGATTTTTTTAAAGCTTATTATTTCTTGGTACAATAGCATGTTATGCTTTTACATGAAGCATTTAAAGAATTTTGGACTGTTCAAGCATGCTATATAGATGGACAAGTGTGTGTGAACAGGATTGGATTACATACTACTCGGTAAATAAATATGAATGAGCTTCATCGAAAGTTAATACCTATGTATATGAGTCATGAGAGGTTAACACTGACGCAAAATGAATACACGCAATCCTCGTCATTGGTATAAAATGATTGCCCAATTTTTGGTCAAAAAAACACGGAGCACACAACATAATGTTTTATGGAAATTCCATGAAACCCAGCAAAGCCCAACAAAAAATAGGTATAAAGTTGGATGTGCGATGCGTCTGTGTGTTCACACTAAATGGTAATTGAAACGAGTATTCATCAACTATTTTCTATGGATAGCTTACAGCCATGCACAACCAACTGCAGCCCTTGACAGGCTTCACAGCTTTCCTTGGTATTGTTGAACAGCAAGACTGACTCATTGATCAGTTTTGTCCACCCAAAATCTAATAAAAGCACAAAAACGACTGACTGATCTGCTAACCATTTGCTGCTGAAAAGGTAAGTAAAGTGTGTCTAATGAATGAACATGTAGAAAAAAGCCGGATGTCAGCATAATTTTTTTCTGCATTTAATCTGGTTTCTCGCCATCATTTTCCACCAACCTGCCTCACCACTATTATCTACTGCCATGATGGTCTTCGTTTCACTTTTTTGGGCAATGCCACAATACAAACAGCATCAAAAATGTTAATATTCTTATTGTAGCACGCAGCAGTAGCAGCGTATTCTCGTTCGTATTTTTTTTCAAGAGAATTTTCTAAAAGAAAAATCCAACAATTTAAAAGAGCAACTCAACACTTATTTATTATTTTTGTTATAAAACCCAAGCAGTTGCTGCTACGTCACCAGCATCAACAATTTATTATTATTACTGCGTTTTTCTTGTGCACTACTCTGTTTGGCTCAACATGTCATCATTATCATCACCATCATGATGATGATGATGATCATCAATGAGCTATCTATGACAAGGAGCGAGCGGAGCAGTAAAGAAAAACAGGTCAGCATAAAAAAGAGAGGAATACTTATTTTTCCCTGTCTCTCTCTTTGCTCCTCTCTCGCTGAATGCCTAGATACAAACAACAAGGCTGTTTAGAAAAAAACAAGCGTAAAAAGAAGAAGAGACAAAGGTAAAATTGTTGGTTCATTTAATGGTACAAACATCAACAATGGGAGTAGTATAAGTAGAGGGGAAGTGCGACTTCCTGCTCGTCCTCCTTTTTTCACGTTTTTGTCCCACAAACTCATTTTTTTATAAAAGACGCACACAACTTATATATAAAAAACGGCAGCAAAGGGGCTGTTTTTATTTTTTTTAAATACGTACGTTTTATAATTGCAGTAGGATAGAGAGCATAGGAAAAGGTACACACAAATAAAGAAAATCCTTTCAATTCTTCTTCAATTTTGTGATCTCTATCCTTTTCTGTGCTGATGTCATAGACACAAATGTAAGTAGTAAACAAAAACTAAATGAAAATTAATCTTGTAGCAAAACCTCTTGATCTCTCTGGTAAATTGAATATTTTGTCAATTAAAATAAAATAATTGGCGATATCCATTTCCATAATGTATCATTTATCTGGCATTTTACGTTACTTTTCCAAGTTTTTTTTCGCATAAAATATTAGCATGTGTGCTTGGTACAAAGAAGAACATGTGAAAACATGCAACAGAAATGTTCCATATCACGGGGAAATTCGTAGATATTAATTTTACATTAAAAAGTTAGTAAATAATTGATATGTTTGGCAACAACGGAATATATTGTACATGTGTAATACACAGAGAGATAGAACGGCTTGATGACGACAGTGGAGTAGTGACACCTAAAACCGATTGCAAAATCAATACAATTTGGAAAATGAAAATCAATACGACCAAAAAATACCAAGCGATTACTGAGCCCAAATAATAATGATGTGGATTATCTGTTTTTTATTTTCTATAAAATAGCTAATGTTACTAAAAAAATTATCAAAAATTTATGCATTTACAATAAGGAGGCTCGATGCTCACAATAAATGTCAGATAACACGTGGAAGTGTATAGCTTGATAAAATATAAATGAGTACATAATGCTCGGTAAATATTTAATTCAGCAAGAAAAATATTCTGTGGTCAATTTGCTGCCATTTTTTAAAATGGCATGTATTTTTTAAACAGCTTAACGTTAAATGGCATTGCTTTAAAAATTATTTTTTGGCATGAAGTATGACATTAATTCAACCAGAAAGCATTTAAGATATCTGCAATATCTTTTTGCTAATTGTTGTCCATTATTGGCACATTTTAGCACAACAGCTTGCCATGCTATTGTTTAAAAAGGACAACCTTTGCCTTAATTAAATTGAAATGCAAAGACAAATACTGAAATGGATAAGTTGTGTTTTAATTTTTTTTGAAATGATGATAAGGAGTGAACTGCAGGCGCATGAATTTACTTTTATGTTATAAGATATCTGCAATATCTTTTTGCTAATTGTTGTCCATTTTTGGCACATTTTCAGCACAACAGCTTGCCATGCTATTGTTTAAAAAGGACAACCTTTGCCTTAATTAAATTGAAATACAAAGTCAAATACTGAAATGGATAAGTTGTGTTTTAATTTTTTTGAAATGATGATAAGGAGTGAACTGCAGGCGCATGAATTTACTTTTATGTTACAAGACAAGAAAGAAAGTAGGTAACCACTTATAACCACCATTAAAAACAAATGGTCAACCATGTTTGTTTACTGGTGGTAGTGCTGCTGGTGCGTGGCAGAAAAAACCTTGGAAATTAGAAGGCGCGACATTATTTTTCTATTAAAGTTTAACAATAAAATTAAATAAAATCATCTCAATGCCGTCTTTTCTACACTCCTCTTGTTCAGCAAAAGTTTATTGTTGGATAGTAAATTGAAGGTGAGGAGAGGCAAAGTACTGATTGTTGTAATAATAATAATACTGTGTGGGTAGGCTATGCATGCATGCAAAAGTAACGTAATCAAGCTCACTTGTTCGCACTGTGATTTCCATGTCACTGCTCATGCTGAAATTTGTTGGTAAATTTTTTTCAGCATAATTGCAAGTTGCAACTAAAAATATTATTATTATTATGTCAAAGACGGGGGTAGAAGTGGGAGGAGGTGGACGACAAACAGAGGGAGAGAGTTGTGCATGGTGTAGAAAATTATCTAGTGGTGGTAACCAACTTGTCGATAAATTACACCGTAATCAGCACGGATGGGAGTAAAAATTGATATTTATTTTTAAATGCAAAATTAGTAGTTCCAACAATTGAATGAATGATTGATGTGACATTCTTAATCTCGCAAATGAAAAATACAATCGCATCATCAAACACAAGTACAAGAGCAGTTTTTACCACCGACTTAATGTAATGCTGCTGCTGATTGTTCGCTAATAATAGAAATGAAAACTATATTGGGGAAAATGATTTTATTCTTCATTGTTGGCATTATTATTAATTAATTTTGAAAAAATATAAAATGAACATTTCGCATTTGGTTTTTTACATGTAGCTTTGCTACCTACCGCTTTGTATGGTTTGCTTTGCAGCACCAGCCTCACATTTTATTTTTCGTCGTTTGCTTGGCTGGCCTCGCAACGCAACAAATAGCAAAAACCAAATAACCATGCTGAAAATCGGCTCCATTTATTGGGAGTTTGGACGAGCACAAAATCTTCCCTTTCTCACTTTAGCAGCAGAGAAGCTTTCTAGCTGCTTCACTGGTTGTCGCTGTCGCTCGGCACTTATGCATAGCCATGCAAACTTTACTCCCAGCAGCAGTTGACTTCGTCTTGGTCTCTCACACTCGCATTCAGATTATTACTGTCAATTAGTTGACATTGGAGCTGTTCTAAGTTAGGAATACACACTACCCATTTCCCACAAAAATTGAGAGCATCATGATCTTGACAACACGACATTTTCATGCTATTATTATGGGTGGGTGGTGGATGGAGGTATCTGGTTGTACATAATAATAATATGCTACTATTCTGCTGTTGCTGCTACTGTAAATTACATTCGAGAGTAAATATACGCAATAATGCAATGAGAAACTTTAATTAGTTAATGGCACTTGGCACACCGCACGCACTGTCGTCATTCAACGTGTATTTTTAACTGTTTCGCCTCTACCTATTTAAATAGATATTCATAATAGCTGTACCTACTTTTGACATTCCATGTCATTGTTGATATCTCCGTCACACGATTCTTCTGATGATGATGATGATGAGAAGGAATACTAAAAATATATAATAAAAATATCGACGTTCCTCACGTATCTCTCTACTTGTATACTTGTACAACTGTGCTGCTTGCTGTGCGAAAAAAAATTATGCGAACAACAGTGAATGTGGCAGGCTCACACACAAACACTCTGATTTACTAACGACCACGTTAGATTGCTTGCTTTCTGCTAACATGCAAAACCCAAAACCATTATTAACCTTGACCTATGCTTAGCATTGTACCAGTTTCCTTTCTGTTGCTCTTTTCTAAATGTCATTCAGTATTGTGGTGTGTGAGAGATGTCTGTGTATTTCGCAACTCACTAACTGTCTGTATGAATATCATTAGCTGGTAAAGCTGGCATGTATGTAATGCATTTATTATGTATGTGCACAGCTTAGGCTAGTAACAAAACGATAAAAACCAAGCATGTTATAATAATGAAGATAATAATGAACGATAATATGCAAGCAACATAACAGCGTAGAGCTGCAGCGTACAAGGCATTTATTAATAGTAACAACAACAATGAGCAGTGGTGCGTCTGTCAAAAAAAATGACAATGGTTAAAAAAAGATGACTAGTGATTGCGTATCATCATGTGCCTAAAACACACAGGATCGAAGAGCGACATGGTCGTCGTCATTTTGCCGTTGCGTTATTGTTGACGTATTAGTAGATGCTGCCAGAAATTGACAAAAATACAAGCATGTATTTTAATCGATCACGACGACTACAAACAACGGCCATGCTGCTGGATATTGTGTAGAAAATATTATGTGGACTTTTTGCCGTTTTCCATTTTTTATACAATCCTTTTTGATGACCAGCAGCAAAGAAGAACAAGTCATTTTGCCGTTGCGTTATTGTTGACGTATTAGTAGAGGCAGCCAGAAATTGACAAAAATACAAGCATGTATTTTAATAGATCACGACGACTACAACAACGACAACGGCCATGCTGCTGGATATTGTGTAGAAAATATTATGTGGACTTTTTGCCGTTTTCTATTTTTTGTACTCTCCTTTTTGATGACCAGCAGCAAAGAAGAACAACATGTTGGTTGCCATCGCCACCATGAACATATTTTTAGATTGTTTAACCTGCCTGAATGAACTAGGCTAGACGGTTTATCAACGTCATTTTATTATTATCAAGGCAATGCAATTTTTTAAGATGAGTTTGATGGTTTGCATACCTGGAAATATATTTTCCCAGTTATACAGTTAACAGTAAGGAAAAAATGTACAGCTATACAGCGTCTAGTGTCATTTAATTTCAATTTCTTTCTTTGAAAAAATAGCCTTTTTTGGCATGCACAGAAAATTGAAGATTTAATCATTTTACGTATGCAAATGTCATTGTGTGAACGATTTTGCCTAGTTGGTATACAGTGGGATGCAATGAAATGTTGAAAGCAAGGGGCATCTCGCACAATTAATTTTACTCGCTTTCTGCGTCTTGTTCCTGGTGTACAGTTAAGTTGCTGTAGTGCACCTCCAATGCTGAGACACATTTTGACATATTTTTTGAGGCCTGTTTCTTTCTACTGCTGCTACTGCCTGCTGCATTGACGCTTTATTACTTTGCGTTTATTATTATGATGGCACCGAAACCTGTTTCATTGTACCTGAGGCGTGATCATCACAGCAAAAAGTAGTAGCAGCAGCAGGGAATTTCGTGTACAAGAGAAACAAGGCTAATTTACAAACTTGGTGACAGATTAGCAACAGCAATTATTATTATTGTGCCGCTAGTAAGTTTTTTTGTTGGTTGGTTTGTTACTCCATCCAAGCAGAATAGGCATTTAGCCGAGTTCTCAGCTCATCATCATCACAGTTACAGCATTTATGGATGATACAATTGAAAAAGCATTGTGATGATGATGATAAATGCAATACAACGTAACAAACTTGTTGGTTGTTTTTTCTTCTGTACAAAATGACGTTCATTCTTCTTCTGTAGCAGAGTTCATATTATGCGACCATTATTATTAGCAAGGTGGCGTTTTTGAGACAAT